>MINK01012152.1:822-35776 GCA_001735545.1 Phormia regina
ATCTAACTTTTGGTACTCTATCCAAAGTTTCGGATTGATTGCAGAATCTTAAAGAATCTTCTCCAATAAGTAAAGTTAGTGAAAAGAAAAAGCAATCTTTTTGGAATTCATCAAATCTCCAGATATAAAAGGAAGAATGTAAGAAAAAGCCCTTCAACAAACCAATGAGGGAAATAAGTATGAAGAAATATGGGTTGAATACAGGAATAAATTATTTTCTTTTTTTTTTTTTTAAACGAGATAAGAAAGAAAAAGAGGGATTATGATGAAAATACTATAGCTGAACTTATTTATGACTGACTATAAATAAAGGATACATCAAGGTTGAGAAAATTTCTTTCAAAACAAGAATACCCAATCGGTAATTTAAGATGTCTAATTGGATGTCTAATGATTTTATTTCAAATGCATTTTCCAGGGTGCATATTTGAGAAGCAGCTAGGAATTAAGAGAATTTTAATCAGGAGAATTGTTTAAACTTAGATAATATTATTAACCCACATAGTTTAAAGTGGGCTGTACACCTTTGGTCCTTTAAAAATCACCATGATTGGATGGGATTTATCCAAAAATTATACAGGAATCAATAGAGGTTATTAGGGATAGATACTCTAATTAAAATAATTAGATTCTGTGTTAATAGCATACATTCGTTCCTAAATGTTGTCGAGAAGTTATTAAGTTCGCTTTCTTATTGAACGCTGGCAAAATTCTGCATTATATGCCAAAAGATTATATAGACCAATCAGTCTATCTTCGTTTATGCTTGAAAACCTTAGAGGGAAACTTTAGATGAGACTATTAGAAAAAGACTTAATTGCAGAAATATTTCTAAAAATCAACATGAATATATTAACGGGAAATCAGCAGATTCTGCATTCTCTGTGGTTCGTTCATGTTATCGAAAAATCTTTTTCAATCAATGAATATACACTCGCTTATTCGGAATAGCGTTGGTGATAAATTGGATTATATCAATGCTGAAACAGAGGCAAGTAACAGCGGAATTAGGTGGATCTTCTTTACATGCAACCGTAACAAGAGGAACTCCTCCGGGTGGTCTCATATCGCCACTACTTTGGTTACTTGTTGTGGATGAAATTTTAAGCTCTTTGGATGCTACCGGCATAAAAGTGATGATAGCTTATGCAGATGATTTAGTAATATTAGTTATCCTTGATACTATATCTGTTATTTTGTGGGGAATTCATTAAAGATGATCTCGGTGTGAGCTTCGAAAAGTGGTCTTAATGTAAATCCTTCCAAAACCGAATTGGTACTTTTCACGAGAAAAAGGAAAATACACCGCTTTAATCTCCCTAAATTAAATGAAGCCACCCTTTCGCTGTCTAGGTAGGACCTGTAAAATTTCTGGGGATTTATCTAGATGGTAAGCTGAATTGGAGGGATAACCTGAACGTTCGAATTAAGAAAGCGTTTGCTGCTCTCTATTCATGTCAAAAACTTATTGGCAGGGAAAAAAGGAGGCATAAAACCGAAATTATTCTATTGGCTTTATACTGCGGTGGTACGGCCTGTAGCCACATATACCTACCATGTGTGGCAGGCTATTTTTGAAAGGCTTATATGCTGATGCACTAAGCCAACTAAATAGGTTTTAGCACTCACTGTTGAGTATCACGGGGTGGCGATGAAAACTACGCCAACAGCAGCCTTAGATATCTTTTTAGACGTTATGCCTTTGGATTTGCATATTAAATAATCAACAAGGATAACATTTAGCAGGCTAATAAATAAAGCAAATTGATTAATTGAAAACTGAATTGGTGCGTCACTCAGAAATAATAAGGAATATGACTGGAGGCTGTTTAACACGATAAAATGTAATGGAAGAGGAATCAAATACCATTTTTCTTTCCATCACTGGAATTGGCTAACTGGGATTGAATGTCAAGTTTTCAGAATTAAATTTTTGGTTGATGGTTGGTTTTAATTAAGATCTATGATTGAACTGGATGTGGGGTTTCTTGCAGTAAACTGAATTTGGAGAGCCTTTATCGTTTAAGAACCGACTGTATGTAGTATCTTCCAAGCCGAGGGCAGCAAGATAAATATCAATGTTCCAAAAATCTAAGTCTAATTTTAGCTTGTTCATTGATAGTCAAACTGATATAAAGGCATTAAAGAAGGCAGGTAATTAATATTAGGTCTAAAAGATAGTCAGCAGCTGTCACAAAAAGTTTCCAGCTCTTCGGGAATAGCATAACATATTAATCTTTTATTTGTGCCATCCCATAAGAATATTCTAGGCAATAAGAAAGCGGATGAATTGGCAGAAGTAGGAGCGCACCTATCACAGGAAAACGCAGTAAGAGAAGTTTTCCCACCCCTATCCTTGGTTATTCAAAAAAATTAAACAAGAATCGAGTCGATAACAAGAATCTGACAGTTTTTTTATACAGACTAAGCAATTTTAAGAGGAGGAAGAGGAAGTTCCCAACTATTAACTAAAATAAATGGCTTAAATAAAAAACTCCGTTATTTTTAATTATTTTAATAAGTATTTTTTATTTTATTGTGTGTATTTTTTATTTCAATATTTTTTCTTCGTTTGTTTATTTAAATTTTATAATTAAGTTTATTTATATGTTAAATTTAATTTGATTTTATTTTTTTCTTTACCTTCACACTATAATTTTAATTATAATTTTTTATTTTTTTTCGTTATTGTTTTTATTATTTATTAATAATAAAATGTTTTTTTTATTTATATGCTACATACAATATGGGGGTTGTTTGTTTTATGTTTATAACTACTTAATAAATAGTTTTATTATTTTTAATAATATTTTTTATATATTATAATTAATATAAATAATAATATAATTTTTATTTTTAATTTTAATAAATATGAATTTTTTTATGCTTTTTGTTTTTTAAATAAAAAAGAAATTAGGGGAGGAGCTAGTGAAAAAAAAAAATTAAATTTTTAGGTGTCTTTCTTTAAAGTTTTATTTATTATTTATTAAATTAAACACAGTTTTTCTAAAAAAAATTGTTTTAACTTAAATTTTTTTTTTTTAAGTTTTTTTATTTAATTCGGTTTTTTATTATTTTACAAAATTGTTTCGTTTGTTGTGTGTGTATTATTTTATTTATTTATTATATATTTTTTGAAGTTTTGGGCGGACTGTCAAAGAAAATTATTTCATATCATATGAGATTTTTCTATTTGATTTTTGTTAAAATAAAGAAAAAGAAAAAAGAAGGCCTTTTTGTGGAAAATTATTAAAAATATTAAAATTTGAGAAAGTTTTAAGATTCCAGATTCTTTTTAATTTTTTTTCCAATTTTATTTAGAAAGAAAAAAATCTTTAAAAATTTTCTTGAGAATTTGTTGAAAAACTTTATTTATGTTTTAAAAATTTTGGAACCTTTTTGTGATTTTTATTTTTTAAAAAATTTTTTTATTATTTGTTATGAATTTTTTTAAAAATATTTCAATTTTTTTTAAGGTTTTTTTCTTTCAATTTGATTTGAGTGTTTATTTTTAATTATATATTTTTTATTTTTATTTCATTTTTTTATTATAATATATGATATGGTCTGTTTTTTACTTAATATTTTTTTGGTTTAATATAAATTATTTAAAAAATTATTATATAGTTTTTTATTTATTCTTTTTATATACATACAAAAAGTGTTTGTTGTTTATTTTTAGAAAAACAAAATAATTTTGAAATAAGAAATTAAAAAAATGTGCCTATTTTTTTTTGAGGTTGTTTCTTAATAAATTTACTTACATTTTTTTTAAAATTTTTATTTATTTTTTTTTTTTATTCATTATTTTCTTTTTAATAAATTACGTATTTGTTTTTTAGATTTTTATTGTTTAATTTTTTATGATTTTTTTAATATTAGCACCTTTTTATTATTTATATTTTTTTTTTGTTAATAAAAAATGCCGTTTTTTTTATGTATTTTAATAATTTTTTATTCTTATATATTTTTTATAAATTATTTATTTATTTTTGTATTTTTATTTTACATTTTTTAATAAATAAAAATATTTTTTTTTGACATTTTTTATTTATTAAAAATATTTTCAATTTTTAAATATTTTTTTATGTTTATTTTTGACAATAATTATTAGAAATTAATAAAAAATAATTATATATTAAATTAATATTTGTTTAATTGAAATATATATACTTTTTTAAATTTTAATTAACTTTATAAATATTAATTAATTTTATTTTTTCTAATTTTATTATTACTTTTTTTTATTTATTATTATTTTTGAATTATTAAATATTACGTACTTGTGTATATATATATATATTTGTTTTAAAGAAATTAAAAATTAATTTCCAAGTTATTATTTTAATAACATTTAATTTTTTATAACCGTATTTTTTCTTTCAAAAAATCAAAGTTTTTCTCAAGTTAAAAAAGGGTTTCTTTCTAATTTTAATTTTGGGTTTTTATGCGAGGACAAAGGTTCCCCTGTGTTTCTTTAAAAAACGTTTGTTAAATTAAAAAAAAAAGTTAAAATCTATTAAAATAAATTAACAAAATCCTAGAAGCCAATCTTTAAAATTTTCTGAAAATCCAAAACTGTTTGTTTCCTTGTTGTTTTTTAAGATTAAGAGAAATAAAAAAAGTTTCTTTTGTTTTTTTGTTTTAATAATTTCATTTGATTTTTATTTAAAAATTAATAAAAATTATAATAATAAAACTAAGTTTTTTATTTATGTTTAACTAAAGCAATTTTGTTTTGTGTTTAATTATAAAATAGAAATGCATATTTTTTGTTTTTATATTTTGTTTAATAAAATTTTTCTTTTTAAATAATAAAAATTTAAAACTTAAAATTAAGAAGCTTAACAGAAATAAGAAAAAAAGTTTTAAAAAAAGAAAACAAGTCAAATATAATGAAAAATAAACTTAATTAATTATTTATATAATAATATTATTAATTACTTAATTAAAATTTTAAGATAATTTAAGCAGCTTAATTAATTAATTAATTATATGTTATAAATATATACAAGAAATAATTTTTTTATATTTAGGTAATAATTAGGAAAACTTAGGATTTCTTCTTTTTTTTGTTATATAAATATTTGGAAAACTTATGGGTGTGTGTGTTTTTTTTATAATATATAGTAATAATTTTAAAACGATATGCTTTTTATTATATTTAAAATAATTTTAAAGAAATTTAAACTATTATAAGCTACTGTTTTCTTCTTTTTATCATATAATATTAATTCATAATTATTTTTTTTTATTTATTTATTTTATTATTTTTAACATTAAGGGCAAGTTATGTTTTGTTTTGTGTGTTATGCATATATATTTTATATATAATAATATTTTAATTATTGTTTTGGAAAAAAGAGATTCTTTTGCTTAAATTTATAAAGTTTAACTACCTTTTTTTGTTGTGGTTAATGATAATAATTATGTATTTTTTTTGTTTATTTTTTTATTTTTTTTTTAATTTTTAATTTTTTATAAAAAAATTTCTTTTGTTTTATTTTCTGTTTTAAAAAAATGTGAGATCAAAAAAGGAAGTTAAAACTCATGCTAAAAAAAAAATAATCATAAAATAAAAAGAAAATCTTTTAATAATTAATTTTATTTACAAATATTTTACATTTAGCTAAAAAATAATCTAAAAGACAAAAAAAAACTTAAAAAATAAAACTTATTACTTACAGTCTTGTTTATTAAAACTAAAATAAAATTAAGATAAAATTAAAAAAAAAATAAGAAACATAAATCTAAAATGTATAAATTTATTTTTTAATAATACTCTTTTTGTAATAATTTTTGTTCAAGTTTAAAAAAAAAAAGTTTTTTTGTTATTTAAAATCTACTCTCTTAATAAACTATTTACAAAAATAACAAAAAAACTAAAAATCATATTTAAATGTTTAACTTTTTAACTAAACAAACAAATCATTGCACTTTTTTCACACTAACAATTCTAGCTCTCTCTTTTTAACTCTCGCTCTCTTTAAATAATCTTTGGTTTTCCTTCTCTTTCTCACAAACAAAGAAATGTAAAGAGAGTAAAAATTATCACACTATATTTATTATTCAATTGTAATAAAAATTATTTAATAATTCCACGCTGTTGGCGCTGCTGCTGCTGTAGAATTGTTGCTGACTGCTGTATCCTCTTCATGGCTTAGACGATTGACACGCACCATTCTTAGCTTATCTTCCTGTACGACCTTAATTCTTTCTTCGTTAGCAGTTAAATCCTCATTCATTACCTTCTCACTATCACTTTCACAGTCTTCTTTTTCCTGTTTGATTACCACCTCGGGTTCCATGACAGATTGATGAGGTGTTTCCATCATGTCTTCGTTGTCGGTTTGAGAGTTAAGAGATTGATTAACATCTTCTTCATGAGAGCTCGTTTGTGGTTGATTTTCTCCTTCACCTTGCATTACGCAAACACCATTAATAATACGTTCACTGGCTTCATTGCTGGAAGGTACCGCGGGATTAACCCATTGAGGAGCGGCCGGTTTTCTTCTATTTGAACGCATGTTATTTAAAAACTGCTGAGCATTCATGCTGTTCAAAGCCGAATTTCTATATTCACTTGTTTTGTCGTCATCATCTAAATCCTCATTTTCATTTTCGGACATATGACTCTCGTCCATATCATCTTCGAAATCATCGGAACGTTCACGTTTCAAAGAACTCATGGATAAGTCTAAGCCGGACATTTGTTCTCTAAAGGCTTGATTAAGAGCTCTTAATTCAGCCTCATTGGTGGGCAAATTGCTTTGAGGATTAGTGCCCGGCATGCCGGCCAACGAGCGTCCCAATAAAGCTGCCGCTGCAAAATAGGGAGGATAGGGTAATGGGGTATTGGCTCCCAGACCCATGCGTTCTTTGTGCAATTCTAGCAAACGTTGTTGCAATAAAATGCGAAACTGGACGGGATCAAAAGGTGTGGAATTGGTATTTTCCCTAGTGGGTATATTGGTTTCCTGACCGGGTGGCCCGTGAGGCACTTGCTGTTTCAAACGCATGCGATGATTGTGGAACCAATTGGTAATGGTGCGTGTTGCCAAACCCAATTCATTGGCCAAGAACTCAATTGTGCCCACATTGGGATAAGGATCTAAGGCAAAGGCTAGTCTTAAGGCTTCTTTTTGTTCCTCTGAGAATAAAACTCTTTGTTTTTTATTGGGAGGAGCACCTGAACTGCCTACTGAGCCGGGGCCCGGACTGCTGGTATAGAAATCATTGGTATCATTGCTGGAAGTATCAGAGCTGTTGTCTTGTTGGTTGGGGCCCGTAGAACGGCGACGTTTGGAGGCTTCACGGCGTTCATTTTTCAAAACCTGCAGACGTTCTACATTATTGGCATCCGACAGCCACAATTGCATGCGTATGAATGGTTCCCGACCTTTAATGGATAACATATGCCATGGTTTGGGTTTGCTAAGTAATTCGGAGACGGAACCCTGAGACAAGCCCAAAACCGCTTCACCAAAGATTTTTTGACCAATGTTGTTGGTGAGTAGAGCCTCCTTGATTTTGGTGGTGATAACCTGAGTGTCTAGATCTTGGGTTAAGGCGGCCATTTCATAAACGGTGGGTGACATATGCTGGTGCATATTGCGCATGGCATTACCTTGGTGGGGTGAGTGTATGGGCATCATCATGGGTTTTTTGTCGCTCGAAGGACCAGCTGGTGTATTAGAGCCCGAAGAAGGCTGTGAACTAGCGGCGGCAGGCAAAGCTATAGTATGCTGAGGAGGCAAACCGGGTGAGGTTAAAAGCATGCTTTGATGATGTTGTTGAGCGGCCTGAGCGGCTGCAGCAGCCTGAGCAGCTTGTACGGCTGCCTGGGCGGCCTGTTGCTGGCTTTGTTGAGCAGCGGCTGCCTGTTGCTGTTGGTGTTGTTGCATAGCTGCAGACATAACTGCGGCAGCCTGCATTTGTTGCATTATGTGGGCTGGCTCCTGCAATTTCAATTCGCTCATCATTTTTTGCATGGGCAGGGAAGCTTGCATTTTATTGGCCAATCCCTGGGGTATTTGAGGAGAACCACTGTAATTGCCAGTTCTCATTAATTTTTCTGGTGCTATTTTATATTGCGAAGCCACCAGTTTGTGTACAGCATTTTCATCTTCCAAAAACATTTTCATGCGTATAAAAGGTTCTCGACCCTTTTGTGTCAACATATGCCAAGGTTTTGGTCTAGCCAATAAATCAGAGACAGAACCCTGAGATAAACCCAAAACTGATTCACCAAACAAACGCTGGGATATAGAGTACTGAGATAAAGCTTCTTTAACACGGCGCACTATATCCTCGGTGTTGAGATTGTTGAACATATCAAATTGCTGTTGGGTAATGGGAGGCAAGACGGCTTTTGTGGGTCTCTGAGGAGGATTATGATGAGGCGGTACGGGAGGTTGGGTAATCAAAGAATTGGTAATAGAGGCCATTCTTTGCAGAGGACTGGCGGTGGCGGAGAATTCCTCATTGGGTGTCATAGCAGGCGGGAGTATGGAATTACTAAGAGGACTGGGAGCTGCTGAGTTGGTATTTGTGGTAGAATTGTTGCTAGAAGCCAAAGGAGCAGGAGTCTTATTGCCCTGTTCTGATTTCACCATACCGGGATAAAGTCTATCCACTTCGCTGGAGCTAGAATCTTTGGCATTAGGCGTGGTTTGCCCATGATTGCTGAGAGAATTTTGAGAACCCTCAAAGGAAGGGCGTTGACCATTAACTTTTGTTGAATCCTTGGATTTTTCATCGGTAACTAAAGACAGATCTTGGGCGCCATTCAACATTTGCTGCTGCAAAGCCATCAGACTAGAGAAATTGGCAAAGTTAGGTGGCTGATTGGCAGCTTGATGTTGCTGCTGTTGTTGCAATTTTGACATTTCACGTTCAAAAGCCAAACGCATATTTTCATCAGCAGCCAAGCCAGGGAAGGCATTAGCTCCCATACCAGTAGTCGAGGGTAATCCTCCACTGAAAAAGGGAGACAACAAAAAACTATTATTAGGGTTAGCATTAACTGTTACATTTAAATAATTTTAAAAATATTTTAATGATTTTGGATTTCAGATTACTTACCCTGGAAAAGCTTCCCGGGGAGCTCTAGCCATTAACTCTTGGTATAATCTAGCCATTTTCTCAGGATTCATATCTTCACCTCTTAAGTGACCCTGACCAGGCATAACAGTCTCTCCCTGAGATTTGCTATGATGTTCCTTAAAGAAGGGTGACGAACAAGGTTGATGTGGCGATTTGGAATCATCATTACTGCGAGAATCTTCAGGTATGGTAGAAGCTCTTCTTTGATGTTCATGCTGTGAAGGATGCAAAGAAGAGGCCCCAGCCGCTGAAGATTTCATTAATGAAGAAGCCTCATTTAAAATATGAGCAATACGTTCATCAGACATTGAATCATCACGACCACCAGCGCCTGTGCCATAAGGAGGTAAACCAGAATCTAAAAGAAGAAAACAAAAAAAGTAAAAGGAATAAGTTAGAGGCTATAAATGATGCATAAGGATCATAAATAAACCATTAACGGTGGTAAAATGTTGGTAAGAAAAAAAAAATATATATAAAAGTATAAACAGCAAATCAATCATGTTATAAAAGGGGAGATGAAAGAAAGAACCTGCACAACTATTAAAATTATATAAAGTTTATGATCTTTTTTTGCTGTTTAGAGTAAGAGTGTAAGTTTTTAATACATTTATTTGCCTAAGGTATTTGATTTTATAACTATTTATTGATCTGTTCTTAAGGTTTTTTTTTTGTTGTTTTGCTAAATTAAGCCATAAAAGTGAATTTTTTGTAGCTTCAATTATTTATCATAAAAAAAATTGAAGAAGGAATTCTTAAGAAATAAGGAAAAGACTTTTGAAAAAAAAAAATTGTTAAAAGCAAATAATTCTTTTTCTTTTCTTAATATTGGAGAATAGAGTTTTAGGGTATTTAAAGAGATAATTTTTTAAATTTTTGGAAAAGAAAAATGTTTTTTTTATTTAAAGTAAAAAAAAAATAATTTAAGGTAAGAGTTTTTTTGTATATCCTTGTAATATGATTGTTTTTATAGCTTTTTTTTTTGATTTCATTCCATTTGAGTTTCCCTTTTGTGTTTATAAAAAAACATTGCTAATCCTAAAATGAAGTTTATTTTAGCTGCCACTTTGTTCCCAATCTCCAGAAGAAAAACTAACACTTTTAACACTTGATTGGAAAATATATGTACAATATCCTTGTTGTTGTAATATTACAGGTATTTAAAGTTTTTTTTGTTGTATTTGCTTTCCATATAAATGGAATTACAACAACAGTAATATCAACTATTGTATTTTTCATAACTTTAAAACGATGGTTTGTTGTAACGTAATCAAACAATTCAACCGTTATATGCCATTTGTCATTCATGTGTTGATTTCCGTTTCCTATAGACAAAGTCTCTCTTACGTTCAAACATACAATAAATATATGTATGTATACATATGAATATTATTTCTCTATGGAAAATATAAATAAAGTAGTTGGAGGATTTCAATAGAGGAATACAAGGAATAACATAAAGCGGATGTTAGATAACCTTTTATGTTTGTTAAGTGTTGGCTCCTTGGGGAATATATCATCGATTTAACTGGCAATTGTAAAACAATTTTCACAAATATTCATTGAAAGTTTAAAAAAAGAAAGAAAAAAAATACTAAAAAATCCTTTTGAAAAACCACTTGTATGATTAGTTTTACAAAATAAAACTGAAAATAGTTTATATGATTTTTTTCTTTTTTTGAAATCAAAAAACCACTAATACCTCTTTTGTTGGTCGCATATATACATAATTTCAGATTTTTTTTAGGAATTTTATAAAGTGCAACGATTGGAAACATAAATCAAAGTGTTTGTGTTTGAAAAAAAAAAAAACGTTTGAAAATTTTCTATGAAATGATGCAATAATTGACGTTGTGTTAAGTTCAAAAGCATAAATATTTTTTTTGATTTCTATATGAAAAAAATAATAAATAAAAAATCATCATCAACAAGGTCATAATATTTGGTTGAATTTTTTTCTATACATTCCGGTTATATTGCTTTATTTGAAAAGGGAGTTGGTTGGTGGCAGAGCATGGGATATATTAAAAAAAAAGAAACGATTTTTTTTTTAGCGAATTTGTGTTTAACCATGCAAGAATAATGAAAAAACAAATTGAATTAGCGTTTAATAAAGCTAAAGAAAAAAAATTTGAAAAAAAGGAATAAATAAAACAAAAAAAGAAACGTTTGATGTTTAATTAATTTAAATCTAATAAAAAAAGGATTTTGTTTTTGAAATAACATAGATTCTCTAATAAAACAAAATAAAACTAATTGCAAAGAAATCGTATTAATTTTAAAAACCAAAATTTTTGCAAATAATTTTTAAAAATACATTTTTAATTTATGCAATCTTCTATAATTATTTATTCCCATATTTTATAATACCAATTAGTAAACTCTTTGTAATTATTCAATTATTAGATTTCTTGCAATTAAATGTCAAAATGTGATTTTTTTCATTTCTTTTCTTTTGCATTTCAAATGCAAATGCGAAAAATCAATTTATGTTAAAATATGCCAGCTAAATTGCGTAAAATGATATAAATTCTAATTAAAATGCCTATCAAAAAGAAGAAAAAAAAACCGCTTTACAAAGTAATGGAGGTTCTTTCTCCCTTTTTTAGCTTTGAGAAATATTTCTTTTTTTTGCCTGTATAATGCCAGCAACATAATAACACTTCAAAATGCAATAAATTATCTATGGCAAAAGATAAATATAACAAGAAATGCAAACAGGCAGCAATTGAAATTGGTTTTTGAATCAAGGTACTAATAATGAATTTATTCAATAGCTTGCATAAGAAGTTATAAACCAAAAGAAAAAGGGTGTTGAAAAAATTATATATAAAAAAAAGAAAGACAAGATGTTTTTTCTAATAAATGATAGAAAGGGAAGGGAGCAAAGAAAATTAATAATAAAAAAAGAAGTTTAAACATAAAAAGAAATACAAATACTAATAGACTACAGTGGAAACTATATCTATATACTGTATCTATGACTATAGCCCATACTATAACCAAAACTGTAGCCACTATTTTATTTATTTCAAAATTAAAATTTCTTTTAATTTTTTACAAAATTTTCCTCACAAAGGATTATCTTTGTTGTTTTTGTTTTTATTTTTATTTTTATTTTTAAATTTAAATCTTTTCTAATTTATTTATTATAACCATAAAATTAAAAAATTTGTTTTTCTTTAACACAAACTATAATAATTTTTAATCAATTTCCTTTCATTTTTTCTTTTTTGCTCGTCATGAGAACTGAACGTTGTTGTTGTATATTTATATTAGAAATATTTTTTTAATCAATATTATGTCTATAAATTAACTAACAAGTTAATCCCTTTCCCCAAAAAAATCAACATAAATTTTGATTTACTTCATTAATTTAGATTTTTTTTGTTCTTATTCATTTTTGTGCTTAAATTTTTTTATAGAGCAAACGTGTAGCCTAAAGAAACAAAAACACAATTTTTTATATATATATAACTGTATTGAATCAAAAATAATATAAATTATATATAAAAAAACAAAATGTGACAACACCTCTAAAAAAACAACAACAACAAACAAGATTTTCAAAAAAATTAACACCTACTCAATATTAAAAAAAAAAAATTCAATGAAAAATTTTAATGGCTTTTTTTCTAATTTTTTGTTTTAGAAGAAAAAAAAAAGCCTATTATTATTTTCAATTTCTTCTGATTTGTTTTAAGAAATAAATCTTAAATAAATAAAATAATAAAAAAAAAAAAGTTTGTAAATGATGCAGTATTTAAAAAATATAATAAAAAAAACATAATAATAATATTCCTCTAAATTACATGTTAAAGAATGTGTCATCATTTGTGCCCCGTTTATGTTGTAGTTTTGAGAATGCGTGTGTTTTTTTTTTTTTAGGTGACAATTTTCGATTTTTCATTTCAATGATGTGAAGATGATGTGGCAAAAAATAAAAGAAAATATTTAAGAGGAAAATAATTTTTTAAATGCTAATTTATGGCTTTTAGTAATACAAAAATGAGATTTTTGTTGTTGTTTTAACATAAAAAAACATTAAAAATTTTCAAAAAACACTACAACAAAACAGGTCAAAATGTTATTTAATTTTTGTTTAAAAAACTGCAATAATTTTTGTACAATGTTTTAAATTTATTAAAAATTACTTCTTTTATCTTTATTTCTCTTTCCAAATCTATTTAAAAAAATATATATATATATATTTTTTTTCTATTTAATTATTGTTAAAAATTCATTGATGCCTAAAATCTCTAGACGTCACCAACTCTTTCTCTGTCTCTGTCTTACTCTTATTTGTTTCTCTTTCCCTTTTAAGCCTTTTGTTTATGTTTTACTTTTTTTTTTTGCGTTTAACTGTTTCTGCAACTCTTTAATTTTGTTTGGTTTGTTGCATTTATTGTTTAACAACAACTTCAAAGGATATATATTTTTTCTCTCTTTCTGTTCTTTAGCTTTCTATTGATTTTTGAAGCATTTAAAAAAGTTAATACAAACATTTATTGTTTTATTTTTATAAAAAAAAGTTGTTTCTTTTTATTTATACCTAAAAGTAGGCAATGATTTTGTTTTGTTGGTTGGCAAATTGTTTAATAAACTAAAACTAAAATAAAAAAGTTTTTTTTTTTATATATTTTGAAAAACAAAGTTTGTTATTTTGTACAAGAGGCCACTTGCTTTATAACAAGTAATTTTATAACAATTTAGTTATAAAAATAAAATTGTAATTGTTATTAATAAAAAAAATTTTAAAATATTGAAATAAGGGGTAATATATAATAAACATTATTATTTAAAAAAAATGTCTATGATTTTCAAAAATTTCAAGCCGCCAACATATGTTAATTACGTACTTTTATCCCCTTTTAAAAAAAAAAAAATTACAAATATTTGAAATAATTTGGGTGTCCCATTGGTAGCTTAAAACTTAAAAGGGTTTTAATTTTTACTTTTACTTATTATAATATATTGTGCTTAACCTTTGCTTTTTTTATAATAACTAACAATGACACATGTTGCCAAAAGAAACTGTAAAAAAATGAATCAATTTAGATGTTTTTGTGTGAAATAAGGGCAGTACTTTAACAGCCAGACCAAGGATTTTTTAGTACCATTTTAAAACCTCATTGCTTTAAATTTCATTAAAAATATTGCCTAATTTCAGGAGTTTTAAAAAACTTAACTTTTGTTTTCAGTTTTATTCTACAATTGAATATTTAAATTTCTTATTTTCTTTAAATTTATTGATAATTTATTGTTTAATATTTATTTTTTTTTACATATACCAACCCTTAACCTTTTATTTTCATGTATATTTGTTTCCTTTTTAAATCAAAAACCAATAAATCTTTAAAGTGTCAGGTGTCACCTTGTGTATATTTCTGTTGTTTTGCCTATAAGACTAACAAAAATATTTACCATAACTTTAGCTATTGTTGGCTATAGAAAACGCGTTTTAAATATCAAAAGGATATCAGAAGGATATTTGAAAAATTGCATGTTTCCTTTGAAAGGAAAAAAAAAAAACACACACACAAACATAAACATACATTACACATTTGCTATTGCAAAATAACAAACTTTAAAAATGTCATTATTTCAAATAAAGTATTTGTTGCTATTCTTTCATACAACTCACTCACTATGTTTGCATTAATTTAAAGACAAACGTTTTATTTACACGCACTATAAACAACTTTGATTTGTTAAAAAAAAAAAATCAATAAACTCGTTAACAAATTTGTAGCTAAATTATAGAAATAGATATATTTTTATAAATAAATTATTATTTTTGTTCAATTCGTTTAAAAACAAATTGTTTGCTGGGTTACGCTTCAAAACACTGTTGCTGTTTACAAATCGTTTAAAAATTTTCCTATAAACCTTGTTGCTGTTGTTGTGGAAGTTATTATGAAGAAAGGGTAACAAAATAACAGCTAAAGGTAATCAATTGTTTCATTTGTAGTTTTTTATTTAAAGAAAACGATAAAGAAAAATTGTAATGATTTATTTACTTTAAAAGACAATTTTTATTTAAAACCCCTATCTAATTCTCAAAATTTTTGTAAAGAAATTATAAACTAAAAATACGCCTTAAGTTATGCAACTATTGTTTAATATTAGTTTAATTCGGAAAAGTAATTTATTTATAATTATTTGAATAAGTCTCCTAAATATATGCTAAAGTTAATTTTTTGTTTTTAAAAGATTTGCAATATTTGTTTCATTATTTATAATTTTTCTTTATTTTTTAATTTAATTTAAAAATTTATAACTCTTTTCTCTTTTAATCCTTTTTTATTATATTTAACGCCCCTTAAAGATATGCTTTAAATTTTTGTTAAATTTCTTTTTAATGTTTTAATTTGAACATGCAAATTTGCATGTTCTTCTATATTAGTTGTGTGTGTGTTTTTTTTTCAAACTTCTTTTTTGTAATATTGATTGTTAAATGATTAAAATCTTGCCCAGTTTCTTCTTTTTGTTATTTTGGTCTTACATTAAAACTTTTAAAAATATAATTACCAACAAAAAGAAATACAATCCTTAGCAAAAGCAATTAAAAATAACAAAAAAATCTTTATGTTAATTAAAGTTTTCAGTTGGAAAACTATTTAAATATAAAAAAAAACTAACAAAACAAACGCGCAAATTTGTAAAAATTGATGTCTGTCTACACGCTAAATTCGAAAAAATAAAAAAAAAAAAATATTTCTATTTGCTCAATAATTAAATCATATGCACTGAGCATAAAAATCTACCCAAGGGCCTTTTTTTTTAAATACCAGAAGAACACCGAAAAATTAAAATAAATAAATTCCTTCAAAGACATTTTTTCTTGTAAATTTATTGTAAAAAATCATATTAGTCTATAAAATAAGCAAAAACTGTCTGCTTATTTATTCAATTTTATGCAGAAATCAAAAATAATTAAAAAGACAACATTGCTCTTCTCTGCTGGTGTTTATTATGTCTGAATGCTGCTGGCTTTTAGCCAGTTTATAGATACTTTTTGATTTTTAAAGCATATAGATAGATAGCAAAAAAACAACAAAAATCTATATATTATTACAAGTAGATGACATTAAAAATCTACAAAACATATAAATAAAAATTTTAATAAACTCAAGAAAAAAAAAAAAAAAATTAGAAAAACAAAAAGAGATAGATAGAAATAAAATGTATCTATCTGTCTACAAATGGATTCATTGGACAGGTTTTTCTTTTTCTGATAGCTTCATTTTGAAAACAGTTCATCAAAACTGTTGCTCATTTTGTTAAGAAATGAAATTAACTCTAAATTATTATTTACTTCAAAGATTGAAATTTTAAATTGTTGAGATCTTAAGTCATCTTTAGTCATTAGTTCTAATTATTTTCATTAATATTTGTTTTCTTATTTTTGTTAATTTATAAATTAAGCTAAATACCTAAAAGCTATAAACTACAGAAATTTTTCTTTAAATTAAAAAAATCGCTTTGTAAAGAAAAACACTATAAAATGTGTGAAATTCTAAAATAAATTTAATGAAATATATTTGATTAACAACCGCATAAAAATTTACTAAACATAACAATTTCAAAATAGATTTTGTAGCAGAAAATTAGAAAAATTAAATAAAATAAATTTGGCAGACGAATTGATAGGAATTTTAGCAAATTATGTAAAGGAATAGCAGAATAATAAAAATAATTTAACGACTACTAATTAAAATTTTGAATAATAGCCTAAAGGTAGACTTTACTTTATGAATTTCACGACTCCTTTAGAAAAAACTTTTAATTTTTACATTTATAATAAGATATCCTTTTTAACATAAAAACTTTTTTTTAAAGAAACTTACCTTTTTTAGGTATTAAAGATTTGAGCAGCATAACCGCATTATCATCACAAGACCAGGCATGCATTTTGCGATAACTATCACGTCCCTTCTCTGTCAATTTATCCCAAGGTTTAGGTTTCGATAACAATTCCGAGACGGTGCCTTGAGACAAACCCAATATATATTTGGCAAATATACGTTGACCTATATTGTGCACGGACAATAGTTCTCGAACACGACGGGAAATATGTAAAGTATCCAAGGCTTGATTGGCATATTTATCCATATTATAACGTAACATTTCTTGTAATTTAGCCTCCATGGGATCACCCTTAGGTATTAAAGATTCACCCAAACGACCAGCCATAGAGGTGCCGGGTGGCAATTGTAAATCATCGGCAAAACGGAAATGGCCACGTTCTTGGAATTGGAATGGTAGACCGGGTAAAAAGCCATGAGGCAAATGTGAACCATGACCGCCGGCCATATGATGACTGGTGGGTGTAGCACACAGACTATTATTGTTATCTTCTAAATTCTTTAAAGAACCGTTTAATGATAAACTATGATGTTCGTCTTGGTGGCGTTGTTGTTCCTGTAAATTGGGTGTACTGGCACTGGAGGCAGAGGAATCATGATGACGTTCCATAGAAGATTTATCATGTTGCTCGGCCAAATGGTGGGGCAAATGTTGATGCAATTGTTGGTGTTGATGTAGTGGATGGTGGGCAAGATGATGATGGTGTGCTGTAGCTTGTTGAGAGTGACTGAAACCATCTGCAGAACGTAAAGAGGAGGAGGAGGAAGATTGAGTTGTAGCATTATTTGTGTTGTTGTTGTTAGAAAAAGTAGAATTAACTAATTGACTAAGCAAAGTGGTCGAAGAGGGACCACAGGCCGCTTGAGATAAATGCGTTTGTAGGGGCTGTTGTTGGTGATGATGTGTATGTTGATGCTGATGATGCTGATGCTGTAAAGGCTGATGATGATGCATATTACCAGGAGTTATTAATTGATGGACATGTTGTGGTGTTAGCGACGGCATATGAGGCGTGGGTGTAGTAGATTGACTAGCTGTTTGATATCTAGAATTATATAAACTCTTAGAGCTTTCAAAACCCTGACGCCAATAAGAATTCACCAATTCTTCACCCAACAATGTACCAAAACGTTCTACATTTTGTTTAAAATTAGAGTTAGTATGATCAGCCTCCTCTAAAGTTTTTTGCGCTAAAGGTAAATCTTGAGGATTTTTATTTTCCGTTTCATCCTCTTCATCATCATCATCATCATCGAGTATTTCTATTTTTGGCACTTTACAGACTTCTTCAGCTTGCTGGCGGTTATCCTCCTCATTTTCCTGAGGAGTTTCTGGTAAATTTGAAGAGTTTTTAGGAGAATCTATAGTTTGTATATCTTTATCTTCTTCTTCTTCATTTTCATTTAAATTTGAGTCTGTGAATTGAGTTTTTTTGTTTTTGGAAAAATTATTTAAAAAAAACAAAACCTTAGTTTCAAGGGCTTTATTTATGACAAAAGTAAGGTTATATAGAATTGTTTTCTTTTATTTATTTTTTTTAAAGCAATTTAAATATGGAGTATTGAGAGAATGAGAAAGAGCGTGATATTAAGAGTTTAAAGAGTATGTAAATAAAATAAACAAAAAGTCTTAGGCCAATTTGTTTTTTGAAAGGAAATCTTTTAAAAAAAATAAGATTTTAAGAAAATAGTATATGATGATTTTGTTTTTTTTAAAGAAAACATGCAATTGATTTATTTATTTTTCAATAAAAAACCTTTAGATAAGATTTTTTATCTGAGTTGATATTTATTTTAAATTTATTGTGTTAATATAAATGTAAGAACCATAAAAATTGGCGCCTATTGGTAAATAAGAAAAAACGCAAAATAATGCCGCCCACCTTTTTAAATTATTATTATTTTTTTTGTATTTACCTTTTTAAATTATTATTATTTTTTTTGTATTTTTATATAATATGTAATTATAAAAAGAACCTTTACTTTTTTTTTTTTGGTTTGTTTATAAACACATCAACAACAACAACAGCCATAAATATAGATATTTTTCCAATTGTAAAAAAATGAATAAATTTCTTTGTTTGTCAATTGAGTAAATATGGAAAATTAAATAATAAAGAATGTAAAGAAAATATAATAAAAAATAACTTTGTTTTTTCTTTAATTTAAAGTTAATTTTAGCAAAATAGTGTTTAAAGTGTTGGTTTTATATAAATGAAAGAAAAAGAAATTTACCTTCGGTATTCTTTAAAGCTTCAGCGGCTACTAAAGCTTTGGTACGTTCCATTAATAATTCTTGGAATTTATTGGGATCATTATTGCAGGCCGCAGCGGCAGCTGCTGCAGCAGCAATGGCATTTTGTTGGCTAATCGAGTCTAAAGATAAGGGAGATCTAAAAAGAAAAATATAAAATAGATTAAAATGCTTTTATTAAAATTGTATAAAAAAAGAGAACTGCTGGTTTTAAATTTAATTTTATATCAAGTTTTTATTTATTTTAAAACTGCCAGTTTTTCTTTTTTTTTAGATTACTCTATTATATTCTCTTTATTATACTCTACTTTTACTTACTGTGTTTCCTTTTTAATTTGTATTTCCTTTAAAGAATCTTTAGTATTTGTACATTCTTCATCTTCTTCCATATCTCTAGTAGTTTGATTATTTTCTTTACATTCTTCACCTTCTTCTTCAACATTTTCTCTTTCTTTTTCAGTAGCTGTTTCAAGATCACAGTTTCTCTCTTTATTTATTTCCTCAACATCATTCTCATCCTCATCGTCTTCAATCTCATGAGCTATTACGTTTTCTGTTGTTAATTTTTCTTTAGAATCCAACATTTCACAATCCTTGGAATCTAGAATAGATCTTTGTTCTTGTGTGGTTTCTAATAAAGCTTCATTAATTTGTTGTTTATCCAATTTCGATTCTAAACGTAAAATATGTTGACGTTTAGCTTCTAAATGTTCCTCTAAACGATGGATTTGTATTAAGTGGGTTTGTTCGATAGATCTTAACCGTTTAACTTCTTCAAATAAGGCTTTAATCTGTAAATATAACAAAAGATAATATAAAGAAATTAATTAAAAAATTTTATTAATTAAAATTAAACATTAAATTTTTTGTTCTTATAAGAAAAACAACTTTGTCTGTTGTTTACAGTTTTTTAACTAAATTATTGAAATTTCCCTTGTCAAATTTAGCCAATTATCATATTTTCAACAAACAAGCAAATTGTTTAAAAACTTCTTTAAACTTCCTCCATAACAACAACAACAACAATGTTGTTACCTTTCAAAAATTGTCAATAAAAAAACTTTAGCTCATATGTGATTTTTCTTTCCCCCATTCTGTTATAAAAATAATTTTATTATAAAATTATTTTGTTGTATCTTTTAAGAAACAAAACAAGACGTATAAGTTCTTTACACAAAGCTAAATTTATTGACGAGCCTAAATGTATGCTTTAGAATTTTAAGCGTTTGTATAAAGATTGTATTACACCGCAATTTGGTGGTGGCTGTTTTTTTATGGCAAAAAATGTATTTTGTTTTGTTATTGTTTGGTTTGTTGGTATTTTTATGTTATACCTTGAAAAATTTGTTTATGAGCCTTAAAGTATGTTATGTTTTTCTTTTATTAATTTAATATTCCTAAGTTTTGGCAAATAAAAAACAGACAAAATTATGTTTTAATAAATAGCTTAAGGTATATAATTACAAAAAAAAAGTGATTTTTGTGGGGAGATATATATTTTTCAATAAATTCTTTTTATTCTGAAAAATATTGAATTTTTTATAAATTTTATATTTAAAGCATATTTAGCAAAGGTTGTTTTATTTACAACAAAAAATATAAGATTTAACTAAAATTTTAATTATGGAATTGATTTAAAATTAAAGCATATTTATAGGCTTCTGCTCTTAATTTTTAACTTAATAGCAAACTTAAAGGCGTTTTTATTTAATTTAAAGCAAATTTCTATAAAAAAAATTAGAAAATAGTTCCTTATTTTGAATTTCGATTGCTATAAACTTTTTCTGCCTTAATTATAACCTCAAAATAACTTGTCATACATTTAAATCAATGACAATAAATTTTTTTGTGTGTGTTTATGATAATTTTAGGCTTTAACGACATGTGGATTTTTAACTGAACACGTTTTCTTCCCCCCTTCCTCCCCCCACTTAAAAGACTTAAATATAATATGATTATTGGCAATAAACAATAAAATGTTGCCAACGCAATAAAATGCAATTATTAGAATTAAAAACCTATAAAAAACTCATGTTCTACAGAAACATAAAAATAACAAAAAAATAAACTAATAAAATATACACAAAATTAACATATTAAAAAGACATAGATAAATTAACAAAGTTTTGGAAAAACATAAAAAACAAAAATATTAAATTAGCATATGAGTTACACATGTGCCACAGAAGGAAATTATACACATACATATATGCAAATATATTATAGCTACCTTTTCTATTAAGGAAACAACAAAAAAAGGGTGATTTTAAGATTTCATAATTAATCAAATAAAAAATAAAATTCAAAACCACCCCTTTTTTTTACTTTTTCAACTTCCTTTTTACAAACAAAACTAATTAGTTATAGACAATAATGTCTATCATCTTAATATTTTAAGAAACAGAAAAGAAAAAAACTTATTCCTTCTAGTTATAAAAACATCAAACTTCAGCTGTCGTTACCATTCAACTCGCCCGAAAATATACTTTAGAAAATTTGTAAACAAAAATTTATTATGCAAAATATGAATACAAAATAATCAATGACTTTTAATGTTACAGATAATTTATTTTTATTATTTTATTTCTAAATTTAAAGAATTAAAGGCTCTAGTCTGACAAATCTACTCCTGGCATTTTGTTTAAATTGCTTAAGAAAATAAAATAGAAAATTTCTACAAATATAAACAACAATTATTAATAAAAGCTACAAGACCAAAATATAAATATCTAAAGTTATCTAACAATAAAACTCTTTTTCTTATAAAACAATTGCAAACGAAATATAAAGCTGGGGAAAGGAGGAAGGAAAGTTTTTAATCAATTTTTGTTTTTGAAAATTTGAAATATTATTTACAATTTTCATAGCCATCAAGCAATCAAGGTAAAGTATAAACAATAACTAAAATAAATTGATAAATGTTGAAATTGTAAAGGCGGCTGAGAGGAAATGGTGGAGGGGTGGGGGAGGTGAAGCATTAAGAAAAGCGGAAAAATTGGGGTTTTAAATGAGAAAAACGTGAAAATATTAAAAATCTAAATAAAAGTAAATAAATAATAAAGGGAATTATGAAATATATATTTTGTAGACAAATACTTTAAGGAAGAAAAAGAATTTATAAAAAATTAAATAATATTTTGTGGTTACAAAAAATTTAATTTAAAATTAAAATTGGAAAATTTTCCAAAATGTAAAATAAGTTTTAATAACTTATAATAGAACTTGTGTAATATAGAAAAAATGGATTTTAAAACTAGACTTTTGAAAATTTTTATGAAAATAATTTGTTTTTCTTATCTATTTATTTTTTGTAAAATTATATAAAAATTCCTGTTAATTAATAAAATGTTTTATTAATTTTATTTGTCAACTGTACTTTTTCTTAATTCTAAAAATTTCTCTAAACACTTGTCTATTGCCAACATTCCTTTTCAAAAGAAAAAAAATCTAATTTGCATAAATAATATTTTTAATATTCAACTTAATTAATAATAAAAAAACAAAAATCCCCCAAACATTTTTAAAATCCCATAACAAAATTTCTAAAAGGGTTAAAATTAAAAACTCACACACACATACATATATAGAAATCAAAACAATACTAATACTAATAAAACAATCAGAAATCAATGATATTTGTCACATACATATATAGAATATTTTGCGACTTTAAACTCTAAAAACCCTTTAACAGTTTCTTTTTCTTAAATAAAATAAAATTTTTTAACCCTTTTGCTACAACAACAACAACAAAAAATATAGGAAAGAGTATTAGCTGTTTATAGCAAGAAACAAAAATTATATATATGTGTGCATGTGTGTGTATGTGTGATTTTGTTAATAAAAACAAAGACATTTGTTTTTTAAAATCGTTATAATATATAAATATATATATGAGTAGTGGTAATATTTTAAAATTTTTCTGCACGACTGAATTTTAATTCCTTTGACGTACAGCAACAATAGCAACCCAGCATTCATTTTTACAGCCTTAAAGTATGTTATATAAATTTGTATTTATATGCCTGTTGTTACAAGTCAATAATATATAGAAAAACAAAACTTGAGAGAATGAGAAAACAAAGATGATGATTACTTATTGTTTGGGTGTTTGTCTCTAAGCTCTTCTAAGCATGAGAAGAGTTGAGTTTGTTCAATACAAAGTAACTGTCTTAGAGAGATATAGAAGTTGCTTTTTTGTGTGTATGTGTGTGATGTATTGTTTTTATTTATTTTTATTTTATTTTTTGTAAAGTGTGCTGCCAATCGATTGTTTTTTTTTGTTATTATTATTATTTGTATGGCAACCTTAATATAATGGTTAGAGTTACATATGATTTTGTTTAATGATGATGAGTTTGAGTGGATGCTTGGCAATTTTGTTAATTACAAATCGGTTTTATATGTAGATATTATTACATGAAGACCTTGTACAGCTTCTTTTTATTATATATAAAAATAAAATGATTTTAATGCCTCAATCATTTGTATTATTTCTAAGAGGGTTGTTTTTTATATTTTATTATTTTTGGGTTCGATTTTTAAGAGCTCTTTGTTTTTTTTTTTTTATTTATTTTTTTATGAATTTTTGTGTAAATTATGAAATATCCCTGGTTTTTGTTTAAAACATAAAGTGACCATCATTCAAATGCCAATGTCCATTTGAACATTACTTGTATTTTTATAAAGAAAGAAGGGGGTTTTATTTGGCATTTACATATGAGTTATTAACAAAAAAGGGCTTTTTTTTATTAATATATGTTACCTTTTTTTGTTAGAATAGGGAAATTGTATGAAAAAAAAAAAAAAATAAAAGGTTTTATATTTTTAATATGAATGTCATTTAAATGATAAAAACCCTAGGAAAACCAGCCTTAAACAGGAAAGGGAAATATAAAGATAAAAGCTATTTTTTTAATAAATCAATAATTTGAAAAAAATTTCTAACCAATAAAATTAAACAAAACAAAAAATTATAGAAAAAAATTTAAATAAAGTAAAGCCTAAATTAAGGCGTTTTGTAAAGCACTAATTTAAAGTCAATTTTAAGGCTTTTATATTAAAGTGCATATCTCTTATTTATAATATTTTTTTTTTGTTGTTTTTGCTGTACTTCTTTCACATAAATATTACTTAATGATTTTTCTGTTTTTCTTTTTGTTATAAGGTTTCATTATTATCATCATCATCTTTCTCCTTAACTGTCACTATTATTTTCAGCAAACACCATTCGTTAATATTTATGCTACATTAACTGTCAGTCACTAAGATAACCAGTGCTAAATCATAAATTTAGCAAAAGGCATTAGCTACAAAAAAATTCTTAATGTCTTAATAAAAGGACATATTGAAAAATCGTGTTCAGTTCTTAACACAAAACTACTTGAAATGTAACTTCCATCTACCGATTTCCTTACCCCGTTGTTGACTCCCGTTTGAAAAATAAAAAAAAAACTAATAATAATTTACATATGAAAATTTTTAAGCAAGAAAAACCACTTACATGTAAAAGTAAGTACCAGAGAGTGAGAGCGACAGAGAAGAGCTTAACGTTAAAAGTCAAGGATTACAAAATAAAAACAACAGCATATTTGAAGGGGTTTTCATATTATTTCTATGAGATATTAAGGCAAAGAAGGAACAGGTCATACTTTTCATTTACATACAATATTTTTTAATTTATTTGTTAGAAATTTTTGAATATTTTTATTACGATTTGGTTACGATGTTTTATTTTTTAGAGTGTAAAAAAACAAAAGAATAATCATTGAAATTGTTTGGTTTTTTTTGTTTTGTTGTTTGTGAGCCAAAGACACAAAGGAAGGAAGGATAAGCCATTAGATAGAACAACGAAAGGGTCTCAATGAGTTATAAAAATTTATGAATTATTATTTTATTTTATTTTTTTTTGTAAACTCATACCTTGTGTTTAGAAAAATAAGTAAAATATGTAGGTATTTGAAAAATCATATAAATAAATTAAGGAGATTCACTAGAAATGACAAAAATAATTTAAAATTTTTTTTTTTAAATTAATTATGAAAATGAAAAAACAAAATCAAACATTTTTAGTCTTAAAATCCAGCAACAATGTTACTAAGCAAAATTAAGAAACTTTGTGGTATTAAATTTAAAATTTATTCTTAAAAAATCTACATTATTGACTACACTTTTAATTAATTTTAAAAATCTTTCTTAATTATAAAAAAATTAAATTTTGAATTATAAGTTCAAGCAATAATGTTGTGCTACAAAGTTGGTCAACATTTTTTTTATTAAATCGTTTATAAAATAAAAAAAATTTGCCAAGATTTTAAAATTTTCACTTGGCAACATTTTTACCTATCACGGAATTTTGATAGACACTAATAAAATATTATAATTAAAATAAATTTGTAACCAGCAACAATGATAATAAAAACACATATAAATTCTTGTTTTAAGAGAATATCCTTAATAATATTTATTTCTACAAAAATCAACTTTATTTTTTATTTTAGCAGCAGGAGTTAAGAAGTTTTTATTTTGAGAGCTCAGCACACAACAACCAAAAAAACAAGAAGAAAAAAAAAAAGGACAATTGTGATGTGTTACACTTATTGTACAAATACAAAAGTAACCAAACATTTCTAACTAAAAATTATTATTTGTAATAAAGCTCAACAACAACAAAAAAAGGAACATACACAAAACTCTTACGCTCTTATGGACCAAATGCTGCTGCTCATCATCATATATCCTTACTCATAAATTATTGTCTAGACTATGATTTTCAACCATTTTTTGATTATGATTTCCAAAAGGTCTTCTTGTCTTGTGTTTTCCAAAAGCTGTGCTAGTAGTTGTAGTTGGTAGAGCAAAGAAACCAGCCAGCAACATACGCGCGATATCATATCAATGTTATAATATTGACGGTAATTCTTTTTGGCCAAACCAACAAAAACGTTAGAAAAAAAAAGGATTAAAAAACATAAAAGGACTTTTGCCTGACTATTTGTTTTGTTTTTTTTTTCTCGAGATGATGAGTTAAGAAGTAAGCCAATTTTTATTTTATAAACAAATATAAATGAATGTCATATATATAATTTTTTTGGAATTTGTATGCTGGTATAAAATATATTTTTGTAAATTAAAGGTTTTTTTTTTGGGGAGGGGGGGAAAGGGAGTGAGAGTAAGAGAAGAAATTGTTTGGTTTGTTAAAAGTTTAACGAATTAGAAAATATGAAATGTGTATATATTTGGCCAAGATGTGCTTTTGACTAGTCTATAATAAAATTGATTAACAATAAAGAATACACAAAAAAAGGATACGTCTGCTGGCAATTAAAGTTGAGCAGAAACAAAAAAAAAAAAATATCAAACAAATATAAATTTATGGAAAATTATAAAAAAAAAGAAATTTATTAAATTACTTTTTTTGACATTAATAAAAAAAACGAGGAAAATATTAATAAAAACATGTTGCTAATAAAATATTTGCTTAGCATCATGTTGCTAGGAAATTTTTTTAATCATAATTTTGATTTTTTGGTGAAATTATTTTTCTTTAGCAACATGTTGCTGCTATTATTTTTTTTATCAACTTATTTAAATCTTTAGCATTTTTTCCTATAAATTTTATACGTTTTTTTTTAAATAATATTTAAAAACACATTCCATTTATAAAAATCATCTCTCTACATACATAGTTTCATGTTTACTTACATATTTTCCATATCCTAAATACTCTAAGGAATTATATGCTTGTTATATAAGCTTTAAAAGAAGGAAAAAAAAATTGTTGAAAAAAATCTATGTATTTATAACATAAAATAATAAGTAAACATTGTATACATTGTAAATTTTTTATAGAAAATCCGAAAAAAAAAGATACAAGAGCATATCATTTTTTTTTTTATTTCGAGATGCATATTTTTGTCTCTAAAAATTCCATATTTTTTCTAGAGAGCAAGAAAAAAAAAATAGAAAATTTGTTATATTATTTATTTGTTTGTTTGCATTTTATTGTTGTTGTTGTCTTTCTTGTCGTATTTGTTTGAATTTGATAGACAATTGTCATCTACCAGCAAAGGTATGTATGTCGGTATATTTGAAAACTGAGCTGAGGAGGGCAGCAGCCAGTCAGTCAGTCACTAAAGGGACTTGGATTTGTTCTCTAGCTATTGTTAGCAAGTAGTATATACAACAGCATCACTTGAAGTAGAATGAATGTTGTATGTATGTATGTTTATAGATGTCATTGCAGCTTTAATACCTCCAGGGTCTACTTGTTAACTTATACACACACTCATACAAAACAATACAATAATAGCATTGTATATATAGTGTAAAAATACCTTGTTATATTTCTTCTTTATTTGAAAAAAAAAAGAAAATCAGTAATATAATTGCAACAAAAAAGATTTTTTATAATAATTTAAAAATAATAGTAGACACACCAATTCGCTAAAAAAAAATATTTAATTCGGAAAAATACAAAACTTAAAACTTTCGTTAAGTTAATTATTTTCAAATCTAAAATGTTTAGAAAATTTTAAAGCTTTCGTTAAATTTTTAAATGTTTCGTTAAGCTTTAAAATTGAATTTCTTAAAATTTTTTTCTAAAATTAACAAAAATTAAAGAAAATTTGTTAAATATAAAGTGTCGTTTGTTTGATTTTTTTTCTTAGTTTTGAAATATTTTTCTTTCAAAATAAAAATTTTGCTCCCATTTGCTACACGTTTTTGTTTTTTTTTTATTTATTTTTTTTATGAAAATTTTTCCCTAATTATTTATTATTAATTTGATTTTTATGATTAATTTTTTACGACCTTTTTTTATGTTATTAGTTTAGCAACAAAATACTGCTGCTAAACATTGTTGCTACAGCAAGCAATTCATTCATTTCATATTTATTTAGTATTTAAATTAACTTAACAACATATTCTGAATGTTTTATGACATTTTAACATTTTTTTGTTTAAATTAGTGTATATAAATCATTTTTTTAAATACTATTATGATTTGTTGAAATATTTTTTTTTTATATATACATATATATTTTGTATTTTTTTTTTTAAGAAAATTCTTTGTTAGGCTTGTGTTGTTTTTAGGAAAATACTTTGCTGTGGTTTTTCAATGATTCAATATAAATTATTTTTTATGAGTTTTATAATAAACAATAATACAACATATTTTTTATATATAAAATATATTTAAATATATATATTTTTCGATATAAATATTAGAAAGAAAAAAAAAATTAACCTCTATAATTTGTTAAATCTTTTAAGATAAATTTTATGTCTTTTTTTTTTGTTTGCCTTAATATAGCTGCCTGACTAAATACTCATAAATTATAATGAAATTTATTAGTTTTTTATAAAAAAAGGAAAAAAAAATGCGTTAAAAAACCTCTAAATTTAAAAGACAAAAAAAAAATTGTATTAAGAAACAGCTTAAAGCAAATTTAATTAAAATCGATTTATAATTAAAATCTTTACTTATATATATATATTTTTTTTTGTACTTATGTTTAAGAAACATAAAATTATATTGTGCATTTAATCTTGAAAATCATCAAATACACTCGAGGTTTTTTTTTCTTATTCTTCTTATACTTATTATTATTTCTACGTTATTTTGTATTTTATGTTAGCAAAACAACATTGAAACGGAAATGATGGTAGTATTTAATAGTCCGCAACCGTAATTAAATAAGCTGGCTTTTTTTTCATCATCTTCTACTACTTCTACTCCATAAAAATTTACCCTTAGATATTGATGAAGAAAAAAATATATAACTTCAACACTAGACCAGACATTTAGTTAATTTCAATGACAATTTTTTTTTGCCTTTAACTTTTAAGCATATTAAAAAAAGTATAACCACCAATTAATTACTTACTATAGACGTTACAAAAGATGACATTTAAACTCCTTCTACTTTTTTCAAAACTCATATATAAAATCCTGTTTTTTTGAAAGTTATTCAGCTAGAAATCTTCATCTTCTTTTTATTTTATATGAAATGAGCAATTGTTCTTTCAATTAGAAATTATGTTCTTGGTTTGTTTTTTTTTTTTAACAAAATCATGATGATTTTGCATGTTAAAATCAATTTGTGTTTATAATAATCCTGACGACTATCTATCTTAATTTACATTAGAGTTTTTTCTATTAACAATTTATTTTACTTTATTAAAGTTTTATGCTATTGATTTGTATTTACCATAGAAATTTGTTTTGGAAATTTTATATTAAGTGGGAATTTGCATGTGTTAAACACATTAGATTGACATAAATTTCTATTTTTACACATATGTTAATATTGATAGGAGAAAATAGAAATAGAAATAATTTATAAAATTGAACTTTATTTACTTTGGATTACAAAAAAAAATATATATATATATTACCAGATTTTAAACGAAAATGTGAAATAAATGTTTAAAAACATTTGTTGCAGCAACATTTAGCTCCCAAACATTTACACAAAAAATATATATATATGTTTATAAACAAAATATAAATGTTTATAAACTTTAAATGATTAAGCTTAATTTAAGCTAATAAATTATGTATATAAACATGTTGTTAAACTTTAAATAAATAAATTATGTATATAAACATGTTGTTAAACATTTTTTAAACTAATTTCTTTTACCACATTAAAGCCCAGTTCTTGTTTATAATTATTATAGTTTTAAGCTTAAATAAAACAAATATAAATGTTAATAAACATTAAGGTTTAAACGAAATTAAGGCAAATGTTTTTGATGTTTATAAACATTATATGATTGCGTTTAATTTAAGCAAAAAAAAGTTTATAAACATTAAATATTTAAGCTTAATTTAAGCCTAATTTAAACACAAAATAAATATTTATAAACTTCAATTCAAACTAAAATTTAATTTAAAAATTACAGTTTACAGATTGACTAAAACAAAACCCTTTATTTATAACCATGTTTCTAAACATTTTTTTTTTTTGCAAAACTCTATTTATGTATATGGAAATCATCAATCATTTGGATTATTAGAATTTTTAATTAATCTTTTTTTCTTTGCTGTTTCTTTTTGTTGTTTTTGCCTACACAAATCAATTAAAATATTAAGCATAAGAATTCTATAAAATTGATTTTTCTAATGCTGCTGCTGCTGCTGTTTTAGCATAGCAGTATGGTGTTGTATAAGATTTTCAAATTTTATTTTACGAAATTGTATAAATTACCCATAAATTAAAATGATGTCTTTGAATAAATATTAAATACACAACAACAACACACAGAAAATATCATGTAAAAGATATAGAGAAACAAGAATCACAAGACGATGTTGTTGATGCTGATGATGATGATGATGAAGTAGAAAGATGTCATTTTAACTTTTGCTTCGATTGCTACTAATTGAAATGTTAAATTTCCGTTCAAGCTTGTAATTGACTTTCAAATATCATAAACGCCTACATATTTAAATACATCAGCAGCACTAGTGTTATTTGAAATCATTCTACATAGATAAATAATTTTCAAAACTATTACATATATTACATTGAATATATGTATGTATGTATAAAGTTTTAAAATATTCGACAACAAGTAAAACATAAAATGACAAATTGTCACAATATTCTTAAAAATGTAAATATGAAGTGTAAGTAAGAAGAGTATGAGAAAATTCAAGACCCCCAAATATAAATAATAACAAATTTAAAGTGTTTTAAAATTGATAAAGACATTTTCGACATTTTCACGCCATTGAGAGCAAAAGCAAGCAAAAAGTAAGTGTAAATTAAAATAAGATCAACAACAAACAACATTTACACATGCTTAACATGTGTCCAAAAACTATAAAAACTAATTTTTCATATATTTTTGATATTTCGTTTGAAATTTTATTTTGTTTGAATATTAAAGATTTATTGATTCTTTTTGGCACGTTTATAAAAAAAGCAACAACAACATCTTATGATAGAGGCCATTTTTTTAGCGAAGAAACGGGCAGATGTGTCTTCTAGGTTTCTTTAAAAAAAAAAGACCAACAATTAAATCTCAATATTTATTTGGCCTTTATAATTGAATATTTTTTTATGCATTAATTGATACACGTTTAATTTTAATTTTTATGGTTAAAAAAAAAATTATTTTTGGTATTTTTAATAGATTAGATAATAATGCTGTTTTAAGTTAATAAAAAAAATTATAAAATTTTATTTGCAGACGTGCTTGAAAACCTAATAACAATTATATAAAATATATATATCTAAGTTTTTATTACAGATTTCAACACTTTTAAAGCATCAAATATTTAACAAAAACAAAATTAAACAAACAATTGAAATTTAAGGTAATAAAATTAATTTGCAAAAATAATTATAATAATATAATTTGAAAGTTATATATATATACAAAAATCAATTTGATTTTATAATAAAACACAAATTTTTGAAAACTTTCTTACATTTACTAAGAAAATATAGAAAATTGTTACAAAAGTTAAAATATTAGGCTGTTGCGTATTTCAATTCTATGGGAAAATTAAATTTTTAAAGTCTATTTAAGAAATTTATCATAAATCATGAAAAAAATTGGTGTGGTGAATTTCTTTTTGTTAGTGGTGAAAATAAAATTTTGTTAGAAATGCGTTTTTTAATCATTATTTATGCTAAATATATAGAATTTATAAGATTTCTTTTATGAAAGTAATGTAATTCAAATATTCTTGGTCATGACTAAAAAATTATCATTTTTAAGGACAACTAAAGAAATTTATAAAAAATAGTCAAACATTTTTGTGGGGTGAATTTATTTTTGAGTTTTTATAACCTTCACTACAGGTGTAAAGGGTATATATAAGTTTGTAATTCCTATAATATTCATCTAAGACCCCAAAGAGTAGCGAAGTCGATATAAAGATGTCCCTCTGTCTGTTGAAATCAGTTTTTAGAAATCGATTGATACTATTGTATTTTATCCACCTTAACGATGGTGAAGGGTATCAAAGTTTCGGCAAAGACGCATCTTTTTCACTTTCATTTTTAACTATATTTTCTGTAGTGAATTCCTTTTTTAGTGGTGAATATTATTGTAATAAGAAAAGTTATTTTTGTAGGACTTTTCATACAAATTTGGCAAAAAATTTGTTGTGGCGAATTTATTTTTGGTAGTGGTAAGTACAAAATTTTAGAGAAAATATACTTTTTCTAAAAGTATTTAGGCTAGTTGTCAAAATTCCATAAGAATTTTGGTAAGGAGATGAAAACATATTTAATAGAACATTTTATTTTTAAAGCCCAATAATAGAAATTTATGAAGAACAAAATTGTTTTGTAAGTTAATCATATTTCTTTTCTCTTTAAAATTTTTTATGTCTTTTTTTTTTAATTTCAATTTTGTTTGATTTTAATAAGGAAATAATCAATTTACAAAAATTCAAATCATTTATCAGTTTTAATACTCAAACAATAAACAACAGGCACAATAATTTTCAATTTCAATTCAATTCTATTCTTGTTTTTGTTTTTCTCTCTCTTTAAATTTTTTTAAATTAAACGAAAATAACATAATCATCTCACGATTATCATTATGATCAAATGGAGCAACAACAATACAACAAATAAAAAACTTTATTGGTCACAAGTAGTCAGTCACATCAAAAGCATTCGCATCAAATCTAGTAAATATTTGAATATAAAAAACAAATTTAAATTATAAATTATTTGATGACATTGCTACTAAAAAAAAATAATAATAATAATATTGTAATACTACAACAACAAATCTCAAAAAGACCATCATTTAATGATAAAAAAAACAACAACAAAATCCAACAAAAAGAAATCATTTTATAAACACACAGGGTTATGATAGATTTCAATGGAAAATTATTTTCAATTAGATAATTAAGGGGATAAACACGATAGAGAACAATATATATATAAACTCACCCATATTATAGACTCCATATTTTAAAACATTGATTTAATATTTATTTATATTTATTCTTATGATTTTAATTTAATCTAATAAATACTAAGTTGATGTTTAAGGTTTTAAAACCAATTGATAACTAAATTAATTGAATTTATTATTAGCTTTAAACTAACCAAAAACAAATTTTGCGCATATGTTTCTATTTTTTGATTATTAATAAAAAATATTTCATAATTTTTATTGTTGTTTCATATAAAATACACTATTAAAAAAATATATATAAAAATTTTAATAATAAATTTTGTTTTCCGTCTGATAGACAATAATCATTTGAAAAATAATAATCATTATCAAATTTATTTGAATAGAATTTAAAAAAAAAAAAGAAATACCAACGAAATTAGAAACAAATACACCAAAAATACATATATTTATTTATTTATATATAGAGAGAGTATTGATTTGTGTCTTAAAACCACAAACAAAACGTCTTAGAATTATGTTTAATTAAGAATAGAAAATAAATACTTAAAAAGTAAAAAAAAAAAATTAGATTATAACAATCGATAACCACATTATTAAAAAATCTAAAGAAAAAAGTTTAAACAAGTGTTTTTTTTTTTATATTTAAACTAAAATGCTCTAGGAATTTCAAATTTGAATTATTAGTTTAATAACCTTCAACAAGAAAAATTTCTAGCATAACAAATATCTTGGAAATATATCAGTACGTTTTGTTTTTTTTTTTTTTTTTTCTAAAACACCCCTATATATTTGAATTTTTAACCAAGTGACTACTGACCATTTACTTTATACAAATCAAACTATTTTTTTTCTTCTTTCTATAAAATAACATAAAACCATCAATCGATCTATCAATTGATGTAGTCAAGCGTATTTTTTTTTATATATATTTTATTTTTGAAACAAACTGTTGCCTGTATATATGTATGTGTGTATGTATGTATGTATATGATCACCTCCTATTCTAAACACGCAATCTTAATTATTAATATTTGATGGATTTTATGAAGCGTTACAAATTTGTTGAATTGGTTTTGTAGTCTTTGTTGTTTGAGTATCAATGTTTTTAAAATTGGAGTAGACTTAGTTTTTACGGTTTCATGATTAAAGGCGCCAATCAAGTTTTACAGATTTTTTTTTCAAAAAAAGAATTGACATTAACACGCAAATTTTAAACGAAATAAAAATCACACTTGAAATATTTTTCTAAAATTAAACAAACTTAAATAATTAAAAGCCGATAAATATATAATTTAATAAATAAATTAAAACGTTTTTTAATTTGCTAACAAAATAAATGGGAGAGGTGAATAAAAATTCAAAAAGAAAATTTTTGAAATTTTTCAGCGAAATTTCTATTTTATAATTTAAACTTATTACATACAAATTTAAATTTAAAATTTATAAAAATTTTTAATGTGGTGAATAAAAATTTTATAGTGAAAAGTAATTTTTAACAAATATTTATTTTTAGGCTATATATTTGAAATCTATTAAAGAATTGTTGTTGTTAAGAAAAATGTAAGTATGGTGAATTAATTTTAAAGTATTTTTTAATTTATTAATAATTTCCACCAAAATTTTAAAAATCAATTTTTATAAAATTTAAATTTTTTTTGGAGTGGTAAATGATTTTTTTTGTGGTGTATAAAAAATATTCCCAAACAAATGATATTAGCAATTATTTTTTAAAATTTATGAAAAACTAAAATAAATTTTGTTGTGGTGAGTTTATTTTTCTTAGTGTTGAATAAAAAATTTCCAGAAAAATTAATTTTTTTATAATATT
>MINK01012161.1:346-13731 GCA_001735545.1 Phormia regina
TTCAATCATCTACTTGATTGATTTAATTAATTTATTAATAGGGAAATTTTTTCTGTTTTGTATTTTTTATACATTTTAGTAATTGATATAATCATTTTGGTGAGAAGTGCAAATTTGAGCAAGTTTTTAATTAAATGAATTATTTTTTTAATCAGACAATATATTAGCTTTTTTCTGGCTCGTTTTTTTGGGACATTTATTTGGGACATTTAAGCTTTTCTGACATTTTTTAAAGTCCAATTTAGCTTCATTTTTTCTCAAGTCCTGGCAACACTGACCGTAAGTTTAATTTTATATTAATTAGTGTTGTTCAAAGTTCAAAAACATAAAAAGGCTTAGGGCCAATCTTCTACACTTTGTTCGCGCGTTTATACTTTTTGATCTCATTCGAACTTACGTAAACAAATGGAACTATGAACAAAGTCACATTTGTCCCAATTCCCAATTTTTTCAATGATTATATGCATTGTAGCCGAGTATTGATGACAACATTTTTTAGTTTTTAAACATTTTTGGGAGGGACTGGTATTTTGATATTGGGATTGAATTTAGCATATTATTTTTGAGAATTTATCAGATGACATCGATCATTTTCTGACAACACTGTCTAAGACCCCTCTCCACAGACATGGTGTAGGGTATCAAATTGTTGGGCTTGACTGATTTCATTTATTGTTTTGTTATCATTTTATAACTTTTATACTGGTGGATATATCTCAATAAATTTGTTATGGTTATATCTGAAATGCTTTCGAGTTGATATGGTTCCCAACAGGTCACAGGGTTAGTGTGTGGCCCTTCAAAGTTAAGCATATCGGTTATATATTTTTTATACCCTACACCACCATAGGAAATATTATCGAACACCCACCTTAAGGTATAACAATCGACACAGAATTAGTTCTTAAATCCATCTAATAATGTCCGTCCGTCTGGCTGGCTGGACCGCCGGTGGACTGGCTGTCCATGTAAACTTCGTGCACAAAGTACAGGTCGCAATTTTAAAGAAAATTCAATGAAATTTGTTATGTGGTATTTTTATGTTATGAGGACGAAGCCTATTGGAATTGGTGGTGATAGGTTCATACAGCCCCCATACAGCCCCAGAAATATCGTTTAAACACTCAAAAATGCCTTAAAAATAAGAGTATTTAAATTAAACTCGGTAAAAAAAGTTCTATAAAAGTACCAATATTAGTGACAAATTTTGTAAAGATCGGTCCATAATTGCCATATGCCCCATTCTCAGGAAATCACTTTAACGTGCATAAATCCCATACGAATATTAGTACCAAAAAGACAAAAATAACATTTTTATAAATATCAATGAGAGTACAAAATTTTGTGAAGATGAGTTCATAATTGACCATACCTCCCATATAAGACCAAATTTCGGGAATCACCCAAAAGTGATCCTGTGAAGTTTTGTATCATCGTAATATTCTGTATTCGATTTTTTTTTATTTTACAATCATAAAAGGACCCTTTCCGAATTTTGGTACATATTGACGGTATTTTTCTATCGTTTTTTTAATGCTAAAATTTATGATATGACAGAAAAAACATTTTATATATAGATTGTCCTTGTAAATATTTACAAAAAATAAGTTTATATATGTAAGTATCTCTTTTAGTTTAAGAGATATTCAGGTCGAAGTAAAAGTTTATCTTATTTTTAGACTAATTTTTTTAGTTTCTTTTTTTTTTACTTAAAGGATTTAATATAGATTTTTTACAAAATTCTAAATAATATTACTGCAAGAATCATATAATTATATGAAGTCTTTCAAAAGTTATATTAACCTAAAGTTGAAACTTAAAAAATATATATATTTTTTTTAGTTATTTCCCAAAAGTGGGACCAATATCTATTTCCTCTTCAAATTTGTTTTTTTTATTCTGGACTATATAATTTTTTAATATGTTCCAAACAAACCTTAATGCAATTACCTATAGAATAAATCTGAAGGAGTTTGGAGCAAAAATCTGCCCACATGTCCTATACAAACTTTGATATTTTCGAAAAAATTTTTAAAATTTTTTCTGTTAAATTTTCAAATTGCAAAGCCATAATGAACTTAAAATTATTTTAGTGTATATTTTCATATATAAGGTAAACATCAAAAAAGTATTTTCGTATGGACCTCCCTTAATAACAACAGGGTGATCATTTCACTGAAAAACGATAATTTTTTTTAAACACGTTTTATACGGATTGAGATTTTGGGTATTTTTATGTGAAAAAGTGGGAAGTTTTTTAATTATTTGCCAAAAATCAAAAAAGTATTTTCCTATGGACCCCCCTTAATAACAACAGGATGATCATTTCACAGAAAAACTAAAATTTTTTTAAACACGTTCTATACGGATTGAGATTTTGGGTATTTTTATGTGAAAAAGTGGGATTTTTTTTAACTTATTGCTTTTAAAATAACTTCATATATATTATACTGAAATTTCAATAAAATATTAATTTTATTTAAAAGAAAAAAAAACGCAAAATGATAAATCTTAAGTCTTTCGAGAAATTTTGCAATCAAATTACAACTTATTTTTCTAAATTAGAAATTTCCTTTATCTGCCATTTTTTAGATACCAAAAACTTGTATAAAAAGTTTACACTTTTGCTTAAATCTTAATAGAAACACGGTCTTTTCTAGCTAAATTAAGTAAATTTTTTCACAGATTTGAAGAACAATATTAAGGCCACCAAATTTCAAAAATAAAAAATGAAGCAAAACATGTAGGAAAAATTTATATAGACTTGAATATCTCTTAAACTAAAAGAGATTTATAAAAACTATCTATATATACATACATTTTTTTCTGTCATAATAAATATAAATTAATTTTTAAAGATTTTTCCAAAAATTACATACCTGAGGTAGCCAAATTTGCAAAGCCACCCGCTACCTTCCCGACCTGCTAGGAACCGGTATTCCCTCACAACAATTAGAAAATACCTCACCATCAATCATGTGAATTTTTACTGAGATATCTCCCATAGTTCAAAAGTTACAGAATTATTTCCAAAAAAAAAAAACATTTGGGAACCACTGTATATGGTTATGTATTAATATATTTTTCCGTAGCGTAAGACCACTTTGTTTTTCAAAGTAACGGAATAAAATCAAAATATTCCACAATCATTTTAAAAACAAACAAATAAAAAAAGGTATAAACAATTTTTTTTTTTTAAATAAAAATTTCCGGTTAAAGGATATTTTTGTATAACGAATATTAAAAACTTTTTGAGGGTGGAACATTTCATGGCTCTGTTGAATAATTTTGTGTGTGTGTTTTTTTAGCATTTTTTATTATTTGTTTATCTGAACAAATATACATACATAAATATTATTAACAATTCTCATTTTAATACAATAAGGATTTTCATTTTAAAAACAAATGGACATTACCTTTTAGTATGAATTAAAATTACACAGAACAACAAAATATTTAATATAAATTTGCACTACATAATATAACAAATACTATTGCATGTTATAAATTTTTAAAAATACACTTCTTTAGATTTGTTTTTCTAATTGAAAAAAAAATAACCATGGAATTTAATTTTTTTAGCTGACCTTGTCTTTATATTAAGCTTAAGTAGTTCAAAAATAGCGCATAATTCTGAGAAAAATGATATCAGTTTTTTAATATATTCAGGCACGGATCCACGGGGAGGGAAAAAGGAAATTTCCCTCCCCAAAATGAAAATGCTTAATGAAAAATATATACTAAAACAAAAATGAAAAAATAGTGGAGAAAATCATTCTATTTTGCTCCTCCATTTCCATTTGGTTTCTATGTTATCGATTGAAAAGCAAAATTATGTATTTTTAGAATTTCACGATTTTTTTAGAAATTCTGATTTGTTAATTTTTACAAAAAGAAAGCTCCTCTCCCATTCCATAAGCAGAAAACTAACTTTCCATTGGTCCATTTTGAAAACAACCCGTACTCCTAAGGAGCCTAAGCAGGTTTGAAAGTGGCATATCATTGATACAATCCAGATCATGAAAGAATTGTCTACCGAGGTGTCTTAGTCTACGCCCTTTCAGTGCTGAACATTTACATAACAAGTGTTGTACGGATTCCTCTTCCTGCTCATCTAAACAACTTAGACAAAAGCTATTTCCTGGATAACCCATAAGTTCCGACATGCACTTGATCATACAGTGCCCTGTGATTATGCCTACTAGAAGCCTTATTGACGATCTATCCAGAGGTAATAGTGTTCTGGTTCTTCACAGGGAAAGGAGTTGCCAGAGAGTTCTTGATAATCTGCAAGTGGCTATTGAGGACTATTATCCATCTCAGCTACCGCCCATTTATCAAAAGTATTGGATGCAGTAACGAAGGGGATCAAAAACCAATGCATTTACTGAGCATTCATCCGCCATTTCTTTATCTCGTATACCTGTTTGGCCCGGAACCCATATCAACTACACCCGAAAGTTTCTTAACTAATTAAAAAAAACAACTTGATCTTACAATGGGGGAATTTAAAGCGTTGATTGCTGCAAGTCTTCGCTTTGCCGCCACATTAATGGCATATACTTTGGCCTGAAAGACTATGCATGAATTGGGTAATCTGAGAGTTATCGAAATATTTAGATCATCGGAAAATATACCCGAGCCAGTGCCAGTATCTGTCTTATAACCATCAGTGAATAAATACGGAATTTGTAGCGCAATCTTTCCTAGATGGGATTCTAATATCGAATGTTCTATAAAAATTCATTCTCGATATTAAATAGTCAGTCGTCAATACGAGTTGATCTGCCGATTACATTCAGTATAGTGCCCTGACCAACGTGGCAGTGCCTGAGTTCGTCCGACTCTTTGGGCCGTAGAGCTGATTTTGCGGAGATATTTTTAATAAATATCAAGGGGATGGATGTCAAGCATAGTCTCCAGATTGAGCATTTCCTTTTATCGTATACCTGTATGACCCGGAACACATATCAGATCCACCCGAAAGTATCTTAGCTGATTTAAGGAGCGTATACAATCGTCAACACATCTCGATCATACAATGGGGGAATTTAAAGCCTTGATGGTTGCAAGGCTTCGCTTCGCTCCGCTACCACGTTAACGTCATACACTTCGGCCTGAAAGACTGTGCGCGAATTGGGTAAACTGAGAGACATCGAAATGTTTAGATCATCGGAAAATATACCCGAGCCAGTGCCAGTATCTGTCTTAGAACCATCAGTGAATAAATACGGAATTTGTAGCCCAATCTTCCCTAGATGGTATTCTAACATCGAATGTTCTATAAAAATTCATTCTCGATATTACATAGTCAGTCGTCAATACGAGCTGATCTGCCGATTACTTTCAGTATAGTGCCCTGACCAACGCGGCAGGGCCTGAGTTCGTCCGACTCTTTGAGCCGTAGAGCGGACTTGCCGGAGATTTTATTAATGAAAATATCAAGAGGAGGGATGTAAAGCATAGTCTCCAGATTGACTTGGTTAAAGGAACACATTGAAAAAGTAGTTGAGAGAAGCCAATCTCTGCACTTTATTCAGAGTAGATGTATGCGTCTTCGTACCTACTGCCTTCCACCATACAAGAGTACCGTAGGTAATAATGGGTCTAACTAATCATTAATGCTAAGTATTTCAAAAATTTTGCTTAATTCCGGGAACGAGATAGCAATATTTTAAAATCTAAATTTCATTTCAATGTTATCGATTGAAAAGTGTAAAAAGTAGTTTTAGAATTTAAGTATAACTTTTAGAAATTTCTAATATCTGTCCTTTCATCCGTGTGTTTATTAATTTTGGCAAATATTTCAATCCAAAATCCTTTAAGTAATAAAATTAAATTATTTCTTTCTATCGATTAGAATGACTTTTCCTACAATATTTTTTTTAAAACATTCTTAGTGTTGACCAGTGTTGTTAATACAATTTTTTTAAATACATATTTTCAATGAATATTTATGTTTTTAAATGATGTTCTCTTAAAATAATTTGATGTTTTATAAAATGTTCCACCGTTCTGGGTTCATGACTTTTAAAAACTCAACTCATTTAAATCGGTGCTACAAGGAAACCTTAATGTAGCTTAAACAGGTGTAGAAATAGACATTTGGTCTTAGCTGGCTCGTCGTAGAACCATATTTACAAGGGTTACAAAAGACAACAAAATAAAAATTAAATACATACATATAAAAAAAAACTGTCATTAAATTTAAAATAAAAATGAAATTAATTTAAATTGCTACTTCTTCCAAATGGCCGAGCAAAAATAAAAAAAGGTGCAAATGGAAAATATTTTCATAACAAAAAAAAGCAAGACATTGCAGCGTAAAGGTGAAAAAATCTTAATAAGCAAAAGGTTCACAAAAGTAGATGAACAAAAAAACAAATTACATTTATTTTTTCTTTTTATAACAAATGTCAAAAAGAAAACCATTTCAAAAGAATGAAAATAAGAAAAAAGTTGTTACAAGGATTTTTTAATTTTATAAGAAACAAAAGAAAATTAAAAAAAAAGTAAATTGTAACGGCAGAGTTAATAAAAATAAAGCAAAATTAAGAAAAAGTGAAAGAAAGTTTTTGAAAGAATGTTTTCATAATTTAAGCAAGTGAAAGAAAAAATAATAAAGACGCAATGTTTTGGAAAAAATATAATATTTTTTAATATTACCATTATTTCCAAAAACCTTTTTAATACTTAGATGAAGATCCTTTCATTTTAATAACCTCCTCACAACGGCGATTCATAGATCCCACAAGATTCGCACATACCTCGGGCGGTAATGAGTGCCAAGTTTCTTGAATTTTTTTCCCCACAATTCTTGTTTATTTTTTGATGGGGGTTAAGTCCGGTGATTGGGACGGCCACTTCATTAGCATGTTTTGATGCTTCTAGCGCCATGCTAGATGCATAAAAATTTCCCAGGTTTTCATAATTTTTTTAATTTTAAATTGTATGAGAGGTTTGCGCTAAAGTGGGCGGACCACGCGAATGTTTTTCCGGCTTTACATTGTATGTTCAAAATTTCGTGAACGTTTCACTTTTTATACAACGGACAACCTGTGCTTGCAGTATTTTTTGTCAGATGTTTTTGTCATTTTCATACCAAATAAATCTTATTTTATTAATATTTCATCTCCCTCATTTCTACCATTCGAGCACTGTCCTGCTTTCATCGGACGGATGGACATGAATAGATCTACTCAGAATCAAACCAAATATATATCATTTACATATTTATGGAGTCTTAAATGCTTATTTCGACATTTACACACGAATTAACAAAATCCTTGGATTAGAAATGTTCTTCATATATTACAGGACTTATTCCGGGAAACCCCTGCGATAGGTGATCACCTTGTGTCTTCAGACACGGTTCAGACCCCTGCAATCATTAGGTATGCCAACACCTCACGACGTCTATCCTCTAGGTTAATAGCGGTCTGTAGAGCATTGATAGGCACAAAGAGAAGATATACAAATCGATTGGTTGTTCTATATAAAATTGAAATTATTATTTTTTTATTCTAAGATCTTTGTGTTGCGACTAATCTATTTATTTTGAATTTTTACACTTTTTGTTGATGATCATGTTGTGCATGTGAAAAGAGCGACACTCTCTACCCCTAAGTGCTAAGGGTGCCTACCAATGCTGTAGAATATTTCGACACCCATTTGACTATTTTGTGTGGTCACTATGTCAAGGTCGTCTACTGAGTCCCTTCGTCCGCCCAATTTGTCCGTCCGGGACTGTAACAATAGTTCTATCAGTTCTAATCTAGTCTGTCTGAAAAGGAAGGTCTTTATATCAAATCCAGATTGCGTCTGTTTCCATAGTGAGCGGCACTCTAGTCTACTTCTGACTCCTTAAGAGTGGCAGAATCTCTCTTCACCTTTGGTAAAGGTTAAAAGTCACAAACACATCCCTCTCCAAACATGAACTTACGAATTGAAAACGGTCCTATATCCCTGGTCGAGGGTCGTAAAATCTGCAGGGCTAACGTGAGTACTCTTGGAGGAAACATGTCTGAGTTCCACTGCAGCTACTGTGATCACGATTAAAAGGACGAATACCCCTGGTCCGACAGATCGTTCTGCAATTGGGGTGGACAAAAGGTCACGATCTTGATAGCTACGTATACTCCACCGACCACCTCAAAGGTCTCAAAAGATTTAACCTCTACGAGACCGACAAAGATGACCTTAGCACGGTATCCTCCGAAAAGCTTTACGCTGACGGACAATCATCCGTTAAGGGTGATACAGTACAAATGGTCCAGCAACAAGACGGACAAAAAAAGTTCGCAGGCTACAAGCGGTCGCCGCCATATGTTAGTTTGTTGGACGCTCGTAATCCCGCTACATTGAGACGTAAGCATATCTACCGCGAAGAGAAGTATTAACCTATGCTTAATGCTACTGCTGTGAAGGTCAAGCCGATGCAGACGGAGAACGTCAAAATTGAAAATAAACAGGTGACCACAGCCAAACCTGATCCCATTCTAACTCTGGACCGTACACTTCAAAAGAAAACGCATCAGGTTCAATGAGAAGTCATAATCGATATCGCTTGACTAAATCTGATAGCACCAACCCCAAAGTGCGGTATGCATAAATCTCTACTCGAAGCTCAGCAACCGCTACCAATGAGAATGCTAACAGACCTTGCAAAAAGCGATAAAGATCAGCTCAGACGCAGATTTCTAGGGGCAAGTGGCTGAAACCATTAACAAGCTTGTCATCAGAACCTGAGCTACAAGTGACAGCTATTGGAGGAAAAGATCTTAAGCGCGTTAGATCGTGAACTCCAGCGCAGTGAGAATAACCCCTTCACTGTGTATGGTGGCGATTATCTCTAAAACAGCATCCAAGGAGTAGACAAACTGCATCCCACGGTTAAGGTCTAGATTATTCCCATTCCCTTTTCGAACGAAATTTAGAGAATAGGTTCCACCTCCTATATTAGAAGGTGAAGCCATACTTATACTGATCAAACGTCAGAATAACGGGCTTAGTACAGAGTACTGGACAATCAAGAGAGAATGCGCTCTTAATGGCTCGAGAAATTTAATGTTATCTCACGTCGCACAAAGCTTTGATTCCATACAATGATACAACAAGGAAGGGAGTTGGCAAAAGAGAGTTGTCGCAGCAAATTGAAACGATGATGAAAATTATGTAAATTTTTACATGTGATCATATTTTTTGTAGAAAGTAATATCTATATATAAAATATATTATCTATGAAATATGAATTTTTTGAAGGGGTACTTACTTCCGTACTCCTCCAAATGAATTTGAAGAAACCTATGCTCTGATCATGTGCAATTTTAATGAGATGCCTCTAAGGGTTCTTTAGTTATTGAATTATATCCTTAGTATTTTGGAACCACTGTAAGCCACTTCAACTTTTGAGAAGTCAAGGAAAAATCCTGTTCAAAAATCGAACGAAATCATACCTTTAAATATCTTACTTACAAAACGACATGATAATCATTAGAAAGTGTGGTGCAAAAAGTTTTAATGAAGATGCCACTTTACAAAAAAATACCGTTAACATCAACGAGACAACCAAAAAAATAATAATAATAATGTACCAAGAAAAGAAAAGGGCAATGGAAAACCAACCGTGAATTAGAAACTGTTCATACCTTTTTCACTACAAGAGATGCTAGTTAAACAAGGATTTCAAAAAACAAAAAGAAGAAAAACTTTTTAACCATCTTATACTTAGGACTGTTACAAATATAAAGTGACACAACAGATTTGACTGCAATGATGATGATGATGATTCTTTTTCTGTTGCTGACTTTAAGCCTGAAGATATAAAGCAGAATACTTAAAGATTCCTTCATTAATTCTTGCTTTTTTGTTTTGGTTTATAAATCTAGTGTCCTAGACTGTGTTCTCTTAAGAAAGTGATACAATGCGTTTGTGTTATAAGCCTAAAGGTAAGCGCCAACTTTGAAATATCTTTTTGCTTTCTTTTTCTAGACTTGTTATTATTTTTCTTCTTTTCATTTTTTGTTCTCTTTTATATTGTTTATTACCCTTGTAAAGTTGTGCATAAAACAATTCTGGAATTGACTTTGATTTAGTGTTGGTTTTGTGAGACAGAGCTGGAGTTGGGGAAAATACACAACAAATATTAAACAGAAAAGAAAATGTAAAATGAAAATGAAAATGAAAATATTAAATTGAAACCTAAGAAAAGGTCAGTTACTGGTAGTAGAAAAACGTTTACCTTTTTCTGTATTTTGTCTTGTTAATTTCAAGAATTTTTTTATGTTGCCAAAGAAAAAGCGAAATGAAAAAAATGTGTTATGGAGTCATTAAAGTTTTCATTGTTGTTAGTTTTCCTTTTTGCCCTAATTTATAGTCAAATTTGAAGATGTCATTGGTCTAAGGTACTAAACCTGAAGTTAATATTTTTGTATCTATTTTAAGCTTTGCATAGGAATTCTTTTTTACTAGTTTATAGTAAGTACGGGCCAACCCAACCTAGAATCCGTAGAACACTTTCTGAAGTCGAAATCACGTAAATGGTGATATCATTTCTATCAGGCCTATTTTCCCCAAACACCGCGGATATAGAAGACGCCACAGCAAATTAAACCGTAAAGAAATCTCTCATACACAAGTGCCAATTCACTCTTACTTCAAGAGACAACAGTTCTAATAAACAAGTAGAAAACAATTGTGTACAGTAGGGTCAAGTGCAAATATTTTAATAATAAATTAGTAACTCCTAAACTACTTGTCAGATCGTATTATAATGTATGCAAGAGTTGTAAGTAAAGATATCGTTACAAAATGTTCGAAGAATGCAGACATTATTGTCTAAAGTGTGAAAGTGTGAAAAAACTTGTTGATTTTTTATAAAAGAATCCCACAATTCCCTAAAATGTGCCAAAAATCCACAAAAATTGGGTTTTTAAAAATGACTGCTATAAAATCCATATTTTTAAGAAGTTTCTTAGATTTTTATTGAAAACTTTTAACAATATACCATAGCTTCCGAAACTGTATTCTGCATTAGGATTCGTGTTTTATAATTTTATAAAATATAGATTAAAAACAAAAATTTCATATAAAATGGGTCAAATTTGGGAAGCGGTGTCCCTTTACCACTTGAGTTATTGGGCTTGATTTTTAATTTTAAATTACCTCCGTGAAGATACCTTTTAGAAAAGTATGAAATTATCAAGAAATTTTTCATTTAGACAAAAACTAGGAAAAAAAGGAATAGTCGGTCGACCACATGATAACCTACACCATTGCCTATGTTTCGGGAATATGCAAATTATGGACCTACACTTATATGAAGTGAAAAATAAAAAAATACTAATACCGAATATTACGTCGATACTAAGATTCACACGTATTTATGCACTTTTTGATGATTCCCGAAATTAGGTCTTATATGGGAGCTATAGTAAATTATGAACCGATCTTAATGAAATTTGAAACACGGATTTGTGCTTACATAAAACATATTTGTGTTAAATTATTTCAACTTTAAATAATTTTTGTGTTTTTGGTAAAAAAAAATCAATAATAATTTTGTTGTTAGTAGTAAAATTGGTTGGTGATACTAGGATATATATAAAAAATTGTTGACCAAGAACTTGCAAAACTCAAGAACTACAAGAAATAACGCCTATTTTTTACGGGTCATATCAAAACCTACAATAATATATGAAATTATTTTAATTTTGAAAATAAACAAAATATTTAGTAAACGATTAAAATGTTGGCTTATTAAAGGTACCCTACTGTAAGCCAACTTAGCTCCGCTCTGTACTGGTCTATTAGGTCCCCCTTCCATATTTAAAATAAGTGAATTCTTCTGGTCGAGATCTACAAAAAATATCGTCGTATGTTTTTGTTATAAGGTCCAAATTCAAAACTTGATTAACACTGTCCAGATTTATTTCCACTCTATTTTTGAAACGTGACATTGTGCAGCATTCAATACCAAACAAACCTTATACATATATGGTTTGTTTGGTATATTTGAGCCAATATCCGTCCCTCTACATCCTACTTTCAACAAATAGACAGACGGATTAAATTTTATGCTAGATCAGCATAAAATTTAATTAGGACCTTAAAAGGTTGGATGCTAAATTCAATACACCTTTGTATTTTTTGATGGTGGGTATAAAAACTAGTGAGAATGTTATATTGGGACTGGGCGAATATATATTTCAACCATTAGCGAATTGGATTACGTCCAATTTTTGTTTACGAGTTTATATTAGAGTGATTCCATGGACAAAACGGACAGCAATAAGATTTGACATCTTCGATTTCAATGAAATTCATTACAAACCTTTGCAAATGTTTTCGAAAGCATGAGACATGTCATGTCGAAAACATGTTTCTTTGCGGAACGGAAATATGACGGTTTAAAAAAAAACGAAAAAATATTAAAAACTTTACATATGAATACCTATTTAAGTTCTAATCATTTCTTATATATATATATGGTAGATCTTTAGTTGCTGTTGCATATTAAAAACAAAGATATTACCTTCATAACGGTATATACATATTTTTTTACATCAAAAGTTCAAAGGTCAAAGTTGGAGATAAAAAAAATTAAAACCATTATATCTCAAAAACCGGTATTTTTAAAATTTTTAAAAATTTATATATTATCACAATTTTTCTCCATATGGATATAAAATTTCAAGTTTTAGCTTAGGAGTTAGGAGTTAGTTTAGGAGTTATAAACAAAAATAAAATTCAATTATTAATAACTCTTAAGCTATAAAAAAATAAAAAGTTAATTTTAACTTAGGTTTAAAAACAAGGACATAACCTTAAAAATAATATAAAGTAAGTTACTTTAGATTGAAAGTTCAAAGGTCAAAATAAGACTTATAAGAAATAAACCGTTATATCTTCAAAAAAAAAAAGATATTTTTAAAGTGTTAAAAAACATATCATATTAATATAACTCTACGTCACTCTTGTGCAAAATTTCAGGTTAGACACTTATTTAGATTAGAAATTACGTAACAAAATATGAACTAAGGTCAAATTTTGTATAAAATTGTTTCTTTAATACGAGCTCATAACAAATTAATTTCAAAATATATTTTTTTAAATATTTAAAATTTTTATATATATAAAAATAGTTTTTTCTGTATTTTGCCTCATAACTAGGGTGATCGATGCGGTTTTCCAACCGGTTTTTTCAATCAATGTGCTGTTGGCTTTTTCGAATGTCGAAAAAACAAAAAACCGGTTTTAAAAATATCTTTTTATTTAAAAAAAAACACATACTAAATACTGATATTTGAATTGAAATTTATCAATATTTTTTTTTTAGATTTTAATACCCTATACCAACAAAGGAGGGGAGGGTATTATGGTCTTTG
>MINK01012162.1:0-11869 GCA_001735545.1 Phormia regina
AAAAAATGATGTATGTCTGATAAAAGTTTACTAACTTTTTGTAAGTAAATTTCCATAAGAAAAAAATAACAAACCTTTATCAAGCATATATTATTATTATATTTTTTTTTTTTTTTTTTTTTTTTTTTTTNNTTTTTTTTTTTTTTTTTTTTTTTTGAGCCGTATTCACAAGAGGTTTACTAACCTCTTGTGATAAAGGTTTACTAACTTTTTGTATGTAAATTTCCATACGAAAAAATGGTAAACCTTTATCAAGCATACATTATTTATTGTGAATGCGGCTGTTTATTATTTTTTTTTAATTAAAAATTTTGTTATTTAGTAGTATGTTAGTATTTAAACTTCATGTTTTTCGGTATTTCAGCCGTTTTTTGCAATTATTATATACCTATTTTTTTAATGATTTTTCATAATGCACTTGTAATTTTTGTCAAGAATCATTATAAAAATTGTTTTAAAAAATTCTATTAATTTCAACATACGTTTTTATAATTATATGACGGTTATACATTTTTTCTAACGTTCTAACATTTTCCCCTGAATTAAAAAAAAACAAAAAACTTGGCATTGGCAACCTTTTAAGCAACCACATGCTACCTTTAGAATACAACACTTCCATAGAACAAAATAAATATCAAACTGGCAATGCTGTCATAGAAAAAAATGCCGTATATTGACAGCTGAATTGACAAGAAATAATCAAAAAATTTTACACAAACTTTTATATTTTCTTCTAATTTTCCTAATTTTTTGGCCTTAATTAAACAAATAAACAATACAAAAAAGGTAAATAAACAATTTAAAAACAAAATTATTATAAATTTAACTAAAGCTTATAAAAAAATTGTAGATTCATACAACCAAAAAATTTTGCTAGAAAAGTCTGGGAAATAGAAGTAGAATAAAACCAACGAACAGTTAATTTTTTGATTCCTTTCTGGTGTAGGCTGCAATACAAGACAGACAAACAAAATGTCTCACACAATTCTTTTAGTTCAACCGGGTTCTCGACCAGAAACACGCACCTACAGTGACTATGACAGTGTCAATGACTGTATGGAAGGTGTTTGCCGCATTTATGAAGAACACTTGAAACGTATTAACCCCAATACTCCCACCATTACTTACGATATTAGTCAACTGTTTGACTTCTTGGATCAATTAGCGGACATTAGTTGTTTAGTCTATCAAAAATCCACAAATACATATGCTCCCTACAATAAAGAATGGATTAAGGAGAAAATCTATGTGTTGCTAAGACAAGCAGCGGGTAGCACAGATTGATATCTTTCAAAGCAGCTTTTAGAAGAACATTGGCGTTTAGCGGCTGCTGCTATAAAATTAATGTAAGCCACCCCCAACAATAACAACAAAAACTAAACAGCATTATCATTTTTTTAAGAACACATCAGTCAAACAGCATCAAATCGAAATGTTTTTTTAAGAAACTGTAAAAAAATTGTAATAATTTTCAATTGAATTTATCAATTGATTGTTATAATAGTATATAATAGTTGTCTCTTAACTTTTGAGAAAACTATTGTAATGTTTAGTGAGTGACTAAAGATAATTTTTTCTTTGTAAACTTTTTTTCTTTTTCTTTTTGAACTAAGTATGAATTTTTTATTTAATTTTTTTATTGTTAATTAAAAATAATAAAAAACGAAAGTATAACGTGCTTTTCTTTTCTTAATAAACAAAATAAAAATAACGTATGGCGATTTTTGTTTTACAATTTTGAAAAATTTGCTCTTGAATTGATTTTTCTTATTATTAGTTTTTATGATTAATAATTGGCTAATTTTATGAAAGCTTAATTTTTCTTTTCCTAAATAAAATAAAATATTTATCAAATATTTTAGCTGTAAGTTCTATTTTTTCTCTCTCTATTTTTTAGACAATTAAAATAAAAAATCAAATAAATTTAATGTAATACTAAAAAATAGTTTTGTTTTATTTAATTTCTTTACCTACTAAGAGAGTGTGGAATTTAAAATACAAAACTTTGGTTAGAATGAATTTTGTACACCGTATGTAAATGTAGAGGAAATTTAAAGTAAATGTGTAGGAAATTTAATAAAAAGAAGACTTAAGTTTTTTATTATAATGATATTTATGTAATAAAATGTTAAACATTTTTTTTTAATAGTTTAATTAAATTTAACTTTTCTTATCGCTAATATTAAAGTATTAAGTCCTCTAGTGATTTAACATGCATAATACATGATTTACTATCAATCCGCCAATCAATAGGTTACAATTTCAACGAACTTAATATTAATGTTCTACGGCGTTTAACAATTTAATTGGGAAATTTACTTATTTTGCATGTTTGTATTCAATTTAATAATTTGTATATTATATTTTATAATTTTATAATAAATATATATAAAAATTAATGTGTGTTTGTTTGTACGTATGTATGTTTGATTGAAGTCTATAGCCGTCTAAACGGCTAAACCAATTTTCTATATGCCTGGAAGGAAAAATAGGCTACATTTTATTTTGAAATTCAATGTGGGCGAGGTGCCACACTTACTAAATAACTATCTCGGAAATTGGTAATACTAGAGTCCTCAAATTTTGCACGAAAAACTTTGACACCTACATATATGAACATTCTGAAAAAATAGGCGAACTAGAAAAATTTAGCTTGACTATACCAAATGCCGTAAATTTAGGAAACTATAACATTTACATTTCCCAAATTTTGTACAAAAAACTTAAGTGTCAATGTGAACATTTTGTGCAAAAATGGACAGAAAAGAAGTAATGGGCGTGTCATCTCGGGAAACATCTATCTATCTATCGGGTGGGTATCAGAGCACATCAGGTATTAATAGCGCATTGAAACTAGATTTTTCTTATTCCACAACAAATATAATGGAGATAATGTAAAAGTTTTGTATTCTCTTCTCAAGAAAAATTGCTGTGTGTGAACCCGGTCTTACTGACAAAAGTTTTGATCAATTATTATTAAGAATAACATGACGCGATGAGAAAAAACGTAGATTATATAATTTCTAAGGTTTAAAATGCGAACAACAGAAGAAAAGTATCAAATGAAGCTACACCGTCACCCTAAGATATCCCATTCGAAACTTTTACTCCTTTTAAAAGACGGACAAACATAGCTAGATCAAATCAGAATGTAACCAGGACCCAGACGTCTTAAATGATTTGTTCGACATGTTACACGCGGAATGACAAAATCCATAATATATGATTTTTTTGGTGTGTATAAAAAGGAGCCGAGGTGTACTACCATGAATATTTATTTCAATAATTATTATGTTGGACTGGTTTACCCTACACTATTGAAAATAACACACAGATAGATAACCCTTTAGGATTTTGATAATTGTACAGCGTTACCGTTGAGAGTTTTCAAAAAGTGTCCAAAAGGTTAATTAACTTATAATTAATATTCAGCGGTTTTTACATCACTATCCTCCAAAACATCTTAAAATTATTAATTTATTTGTTGTAATATGTATCGATATATTTCAAACAACTTAGTTCATCGTCAGTTTTTATACACAGAAAAATGTAAAAATCGACTTCAGTTACGAAATTTGTAGTATTAATTAAAATTTAATTAATGTACCATTTATAAATTGATTTTTATGTTATTTTTAATCGATTTTTAACTCGATGAAAGTGTGATTTATACGAGAAATTCTAAATAAATAGCTGAACGAATTTGAATAGTAAAAAAATAAAACTCATGAGCTTTTTAAATCGATTTCAATTTAAGTCGAAAATTGATTTTCAGGAGAAAAAGTCGGTTGTTTGCAATCTATCACTCAATTGCTGGTAGGGTGAAAGCACACTTAACTACTACCATGGTAGATTAAGAAAGTACCCAGCAGTTTATTTGGTGGCGATTAACCCTCGTTTAGACACTAAGATTCAGTAGTGTATATTTACGTGCGGCTCTCCATCGGTCACCAACAATGCCTGCGATCAAACGTCATTTTGTATGTTAATTGTTCGACAAATGTTCTGCCCACTCAAAACAAAATAGAAAAAAATGTGTACATTTCTCTGCCGACGTTTTGTTCATGTGCGACCAAGAAAAAGGCTAGTACGTAAGAGATATTTATTGTATTTTAACAAAATCGGATAAGTTGTTTTTAAGTTATGACAACATAAGTGGAGAAATATCTCAAAAATCTAAAATTTTGCGAAAATGAGCGAATTCACTTAATTGCGAATAAATTCGAAATAATCGATAAATATTTATGATCGATATCTTATTTTGTTGCTATTACTGTGGCTTTGTGATAAGATAATAAAACTGGAAAATTTTTACCCTTTTCGATTTTTCATTTCTTGTTTTTAACAAACAAATTTGATCACTTCACGTAAAATATATATTTTTTGCTTAATTTTTTTATAAATGGGAAACAACTAAATCGTTTGAAACACAATATATAAACGGATTTTAGGTTGTATAATTTTTTTTTTTTTTTTTTAATTTTGGTTTAATAATATCGGACTAACACTTTTTGAGTTATCATTAATTATGTGAAGAAATGAACAAACAAAATTTATAATTTTACTTAAAAAAAAAAATAATAATAATAATAAAAAAAGAAATCTCTCCATAGAATTTTATATTTGCACCATATTTGTACTGCTGGAACCACAATACATCAAAATTGCAATATTACTAAAATTATAATTTCGCTAAAAATTTTCTAAATACCGACCAGTGCTGGACGAAGTGTGCAAAGTCCAAAAATAATTGTCTGTAATCTATTTAAAGTTTATCTTGTATTATATCAAGGTGACTATAACATTATTTTATTGAAAGGTTACGTCCTCCTCTACAACTATTCCATTCCGATTCAATTTGATCCATGCCATTAGTTTAGGAGAATGTGTTCATAACTGGCCATAGTATCCATAGAAAGATCTTTTTGAAAATCTTTAAAATTTCCTCTTTTCGTCCTCTTTCGAAAATTATTTAAAAATACTTTTATGTTATAGGAAAATTTTTTAAAGTGATAAGTTTTACAAAATAAATGGGTTAATTTTTAAAGGCAAATTATTTAAAAAAAACCCCACTTATATGTTATATATTAAAAGATTTTAACTACTTACTATTAAATAGTATAATAGAATATTTCAATTTTTTGTCATGTCATTAACAATGATTTGTAATATTATATTTTTTATATTAATAAAATTGTTTTCTGACGACATATTTCATTCATTTAGATATTTAATTAGATACATACACATATATGTATATATGTCCATATTTATAAAAAAAATAAATAAAAAATGTTACTAACGAATTTACAAAACTATTTATTATATAGAAAAAAAATAACTTATATTTAAAAATTTTCTTTAATTATTTCAATAAAATTCTAATGCAAATTTTAATAGTTAAAATATAAAATAACTATAAATGGAAATTTTCCAAGAAAAAGTTGTTAGAAAATCTTTAGAAATTTTTACAAATTTTATACCATTCTACAGTACATATGCACATTATTTTATTAAACTGAGTCCATGATCCCTAAATGTAGTCAAAAATAATTAATAATTTAAAATTTTATAAATAAATTTCAAATAAAATAAATGGTGACAAAAAGGACAAATTTTCAATTCTTACTTTCAAAAATAATTTTTCAATATACATTTTTGGTTATAGTTGTTACATTAATAAAAGCACATTAAATGAAATAACTAATGACTGACAATTGTCATGAATTCGAGAATGACCCTATAAGTCTTATTTATTAATTAATTAATTTATTTATTAATAGTAAATTAATTTACTATTTAAGTCTATTGGTATGTGTTGTTTAATTTTATTAAAGTCTAAAAGTTGTTTAGATTTTAGAAGATCCGTAGGAACTGATGCAGAATAATAGATGTGTCATTGTCAACTGGTTGTTACATTTTTGGCAAGATGGAAAACTATCTTTATTAAGATAATGTTGATGTGTTAGCTTGCTATGGCCAAATCTTATTGACATTTGATTTATAAAGTAAAATGTTTAATATTTGCGAAATTATTCTTAAATTAAATTCTTAATTACGAACTAAATTTATATATTTATGTACAAACTTATGCTTAATAATATAGAAATCATATGACTATATACAAATATTTTTGGAAATTTTTCTTATAAAATTTTTACTACTTAACTATTTTTTTGGCTACATATTGGGACAATTCAACAGAAGAAGCTTTGTTTAATAAAATTATATAGATACATACATACATACATACATCGCAAAAAAACTAGGTGTAGGTGTTAGTAAAACTTTCTACAATACAAATTTATACGTGTGAAGAGAATAATTTTTGTTTCTGAGCAAATGAAAAGAGTTGGACTTCTAGTTGTTTTCTATATTCCGATCCTGGTTGATACGAATGTGTATACATTTTTTTTTTTGTTTTATTTCGAACAGCTTTTTATAATGGGGGTGTAATCAGGGTTATCTGATTTTTTCTATCCATATCCCCAAATAACTATTAATATTATCCCCAAAATCCCCACTATTTTAGAAATTAATATTAAATACATTTCCTTTTGTTTGTGCTTCGATCAATTCTTTCCAAATAGTAAATATTAAAAAAGAAAATTTCATAAAGATTTTCGTAAACTTTTTTAACGTTATTTTATGACCGAAAATTACGTTTTTTTTTTTTTTTTATTGAAATGATTAGTCGGATTCTATTGCTTCCATTATTTTATAGACTTAAATTGAATTTTTAACAATTACTTGTTGAAACTACATTTTTTAAAATAAAATAAAAATTACCCAAGAATCTAAATCTCCAACAAATCCCCTAATCACCGTTTCCGAAAAATAAATCACTAATTTGGGGATAAATCCCCTAAACTACACTGGGTGTAATGCAAACAAATCCTGAATAATTTATAGCGTTTCTTTAATTTATACAATTGTCTTTTGGGGATTATTTGACAGTTAATAGTTTTATATCGAAGGTAATAATATTGATTTGAATTGATATTTATTAAATCCTCACTAAGAAGTTAATCTTTATAATATATATTTATTGGCCTAAGGAGTATTTTTATATTACTGTGAATTAAAATAAATAATACAAAGGATATGGTGTAGTAAACATACATGTAATTAAAATACATTCTAAACACTTATTCAAACAAAACTAAAGAGCTTTACATATAAACTACTGTAATCATCATCATCATCATGCCACTATTATTAAATATTTGCAATATACAATTTTTTAATATATTTAAGTGTAGCTCAAATTACAATTTTTATTTTATTTTCTATATTAAGGTCAATTTATTTGTTTTTTTTTTATTTTTATTTTTATGGCAAATCATTCTAAAACAATCGAACGACAAATTATCAGTGTCAAGTTTAGCATGATCACAACAAAAACTAACTTTAGATTGATCCAGTGTTGCCGATTTTTGTGTAATTATCAAAAAAATGGGACAATTTTAAATTCCTTTTAATTTCAATGGAACTTCATTTCATAAATATGCATATTAACTGTTAATAAAGGATCATGCATATTTTTTGCACAGAATTACTCTAATGGCTAAATAAATACAGTGGTATTCTACTGCATGATTGTAACAGGAGCGGAAAAAATTTGTAACTTGTGATTTCTCCAAAAGACAACTTTAATCTGCTTATAGAAACTAAACCAATGGGTGAATTTTTTAAAGTGATATTTTTATCAATGACTGTTATGTTCAAGTTCTAAACATAGAATAATAAATTATTTCCTATCGCTTTTTAAGGAAATATCTATTATTTTCCAGAATTGTTCTTATTAAAGATTTTATAGATGCTCGGTTCATTTTTTATACGAATAGGTCCAATTATTTTTAAACTCGGTTCCATATTATAATGTGTTTTTTAAATCCTTTCAATTAATTTTTACTAGATCATAATATCTTTCAATTTTATGGAATTACGGACAATATGATGATGTATTAGTCTATTTCGGTACAAATATTTACCATTTTTTGTTACCGCTAAATTTTGTTGTTATTGTAATGAGAACATGCCACAAAACCAAGGATATACTTTATTTTCTTAGAAAAGGGAAATGTCCTTTCGAAAGGCACTCCTTCATCTATATATTTTTGTTTTAATACAACCATTTTTTTAAGAGTAAAATCTTTTTTTTCTCGCATAAACATATGTGTTCCCAAATTAAAAGCTTTCTTGGGAATTTAAATTTCTTTGACACACTATATTTTCTGCTCTAATCCCTTAAGCATATGCGACATAAAATTCTTGGCTATAAAGTTGAGAAACGTCAGTCTGTTAAATTAATATTTATTTCCTGAAATCTGGTAAAAAAAAAATAAAATGCATTCATATTAAACGAAAAAATGTTAAATATATGTCCCAGGTAAGTGAAAAATATATGGGCCACTTTCAAGTATTTTTCACTTTTTAAGTATTTTTAAGTTAAGTGTTAATTACATATATCGACTATTATAGCAATATGAGATATATGTTTGATTTCCTTAATGGGCCGTATGTGGTACCTAAGGGCACCACAAGGGTATGTGGTACCTAAGATCCAATCATAATAAAATCAGGTGATTCACATTCATATTAAACATGTTGATGTCGAATAATAAAACTTTTAAGCCAATTATATTTCCTAAACATTATTTTATAAGGGGCCTTACTTTGAACCTAGGGCCAATTATGGATCGACCATAACAAAATTTGGTAATATGATTTAGATTTACATAATGATATATGAAGACTCCGGCAACACTGGATTGATCATTTGAGTATGTGAAGAACAGTAGGCCGAAAGGAATTCAGTATAATAGATAAAAGTTGTAAGCGAAATAAATAAAAATTTTAAATAAATAAAAAAAAAAACTATGACACATTGGGACTGATCGCAAATATTTTTATAATAAATCGGAATCTTTTAAACTACTGGATGTATTAAATTAAAATGTATTAAAGAGCTTTGAGAAAAAAATCATTTTATACTAATACGATTATGAAATCTTTTCAAATAATTTCAAAGGTTTAAAATAATTTAATTTTCGTTTTTTTTTTTTAATTTTCTTACTACTGTACTTTGTTTAAGATGCTGTTAATAACTTAACTTTACACTTCAGGTATAACATTTCATTACATGATTGTGCAGTGACTGGAAAGGTATGTATCTACCATATAAGTAAGATGAATGTTAAAATGATTAATTTTGTGGTTGCTTTCTGTAAAAGTCAAACCGGTTGAGTTTTAAATGCCTGTTTGCATATTATTAAACGATATAATTTTTATGGAGTCCCATATAATAATCAAATGACGCATTGTGAATCAGGCTAAAGCAAAATTAAATTGAAATAATTATTACATGTTTATAGCACTTTGTTTATTTTGATTTTATATGTTTGAATATTTTTTGTACAATTATTTATTAACCAATTGAGGGATTTAGTAAAAAATAATATTTGATATTAAATGGTGTTGCATAGAAAGAGATTTTTCTGTATTCATCTCGAACAACCAATAAACTTCTTATCCATTTCAGCTTTTAAGTGCATAAAAAACAGAAAAACTGTGCAAGTTGATCTAAATAAACGTATATCCAAAAATAGATTCCCAAAGGATAACAATTGCACTGAATTTATCATCCCTGACCGTGAGTAACTGAATTGTCAAAAAACTTAACTTTTTGTATGTGTTCGTAAAATTTTCTACAGAATACATCTGGGCGCACTAAAACAGTGTACCCTGGAACGTTTGTATCTTTTTAATGCCATCCCTCAGTAAAAATTCAGCAAGATCATTATATCGCAATAGTTTATATGACTGTTAAATCGAGGACACTTGAATATCCTGTGAGAAGGGGTATTAATGTCGCCGCAATGATAGTGTGGTGGCACAAAAGGCATGACCGGACTGAATTCTACTGGTAAGCCTAATCCCAGTTGCCTCAATTCCATTAAGATCGTCGTTCCAGTCAGAAAACCATGGTCTGTCAATCACGATAGGAACTATACGTCCGTAACCAATACCCTTGGAAGATTAGCTTACCGTGTATTCTCTCCTTCATTCTCCTCTGAGAATAGATTACCATACTTCGCGCTTCTTTCGCCAGGATATCAACTCTACAATTGCCCAAAATTCCGCTATGGCTTTGAATGTGATGAAATGAGATTTTTTCGAAGTTGGAAGTATAAATATCATGCAAAATGTTTCTAACTATGTATTTACCACTATGATTATGAGGAATTGCTTGTATGCTGGCTTTGGAGTCGGTGAGAATGGCCAGACGATTGAAACCACTATCCGCTGCAAATTTAATAGCCCTTTCTATTGCCAATAATTCGACCGTTGTGGAGGAAATAATTTTCTTACAGAAGAAAGTTTCCGCATGATCTAATTCCTGGTGATAGAAGGCATAGCACGAGGCAGTTTCTAAAATCGCATCATCCGTAAAAACTATCACATTACCAATTATTTTAGATTTAGCATAATGTAAAAAAATGTTACTCTGGACACTCTCTGTTACATATTATGATAAAAAATCTAATGTATAGACCCTACGTTGCATACAGATGTTTTAAACATCCACATCCATTTTTGATCTTCGAACAAATTAAAAAAATTGTAAAAAATAAAATAAAATTCGTTACAAAAATTAGGATTAAATTCGCTGATCAAATTCGAATCAAAAAAATTAGCGTTCTTCCTACTCTGGTTTTCTATGCTTTAAACTTGCCAGATTAGCAACAGGTGATACTGTAAAAACAAAAACACAAAAAAGTTTGTACATAAATATAAAAATTTTGTTTTATTGATTTCAATTCATATCTAAGAATAATTATTTTTTTAAATATTAAAACTTTTTTTTTCTATATGGATTAAAAATCAAGAAGAGTTAAACAAATTGTTTTAATTTTATTTATTATTTTCATTTGTAAAGTAATATTTGAAATTTTCTTTAGAAAATTTTTAGTTTTCAACTATTTTGAGCTACATATTGGTATCAATCATCTTATAAAAATAGACATTTTTTTTTCAAAATTTCTAACATCGTCATAAAAAAATTTAATAAAAATTTATAATTTTTAATGAAAAAAGTTTGGAAAAATTATGTTCAATTCTTTAAGAGTATAGTATAGAGTATTTTGCCTGCTTTCTTGTTTTGCCGCAACTACATATAGCTTCTCATATCTGGATTTTTTAAGAGAATTTGTTTCCTGTTGGACTCTAAACGTATCTTTAACATTTTCTCGAGTATTGCCACCAAACACACACGTGTATACAACATGAGAATTTTTGTATAGCACCTACATCTTTTTCATCGCTCATTTTGATCAAACCCAGAACAAATCAACATGATTGTCATTAAAAATAATAACTGACATATTTTTCAACGACAACAAATTAATATCAATATAATTGTCATTGGAAATAATAACTGAGATATTTTTCAAAGATAACTAGATCTAAAAATTTTAAATATTGCTTCAGAAAAAACATATGAGCCAAAATGTCGTCTGTTAAGATTTTTTCGAAAGCAGTCGTAATTTTGGTTTCCCTACTTATAAATCTGTGTCTCCTAACCAGGGACCGTATCTGTTATGACGTTTATCATGAAAATCAAATAATAACAGTTATTTTTGGGTTTTTAATTTTTGAGCAGAAATGCTGGTTATTTTTTAATTTTTATTTTTATTTTTATTTTTTTTTTTTTTTTAGCAGAAATAAGTTATTTTTACCATAGTAAAAAAATCTTAAAAAAACAGTTATTTCTGCTCAAAAATGTTAGATAAAAAGTCTTGATATTTTATATTTTAATATAAAAACTTAATTTATTTCAGCTTGAATATTTTCTTCGAACTGACAA
>MINK01012165.1:0-10022 GCA_001735545.1 Phormia regina
TTTGATATATGAGGTTTTAGAATTTGCTAACACATCGATAAGACAGGGGTTGTTAATTGAAAAATTATATTTTTCCCGAATGAAGGAATAATTTTATCATATATGTACATATTTATATCACATTCTTTAACCGATCTTAAATATGTATTTAGATGAAAAAAGTATACGGTCAAGCGCATTTTAGCTTTGCAACAAAAATAAGAATTTATATACATATTGAACGATTTTAGAATTTTAACTTTGTCTATTAACAAAAACTGGTATAAAACACTACAATTTTTATATACATATATATTAGTGTGCATAACAATGGTTCTATATTTAATATTTAAGCAATTTATTGCGATTAAAATAATTGATTTGCTCTAGAATAGTTTCTATTTGAATTTGTTCTAATGCGGTTTAAAATGTATTCCTTAACAGTATATCGAGTTGTACGACGTTGCATACATAAAGACACTAACAAGAGATCAACGTATACTCCTCGACACACAGACAACATTAAGAGTACATTTTTTTAAGTATATTTTCATACCTTTGAAAGAAGTTTGGCAGGAATTTTGAAGTTATATTAAAAAATTATCTAAAATTTTACAAAAAATTAAAATTTATCTATAAATCATTAAAAGTTTCATGCATAATTTGAATACATGCATATATACAACATTTAGCGATGACAAATTATGAGTGGATGTAAGGAGTTCATGATATATTAAAATAATTGGAATACTTAAAACTACTGACATTTTCCTTTGAATTATTCAATTATCTACATAAACTATTGAAAATTCCAATTTCTATAAATAAAAATATGTCAAGACATTTTTTAATATATAATCTAATATTTTGAATAAAATAATGCCTCGTAACAAACATACATTTGCAATGAAAAATTTAAGTGTTTCTTTCATATAAGTGGCTATAAAAGCTGATATAATAGGAATATCTCGAGATATTCTTGGTTTTTTAATTAAGAGAAATATTAACAATTTACAAATATTTTAAAAACTAAGAACACAAATCAGAATTAAAAAAATATCTATGGGTCATACACATATATTTGCGATTGACTATATCTGCAATGGTAAATGTAAACAAATTTTCGTTTACATGCTATTGACCAAAAGTTTTTCTAAAATCGATTTACGACTAAAATGGATATCAATTTGCCATCAACTTAGTCAAGTTCTTGATTGATAGGAACGTGATAGAAATTTTAAAGAAAGTATATTAAAACATTAAAATTATATAATTTTTATAACTACTGTTCATTGCTTATTAATATATACGTTTGTATATATTTTTTGTTTATTTAATATTTTGTAAATTTTAATTATGTAATTTATTCCAGTCACATAAATTAGAGTTATAAACTTTCTTTGATTTAATTATTAGTCTATTTATTACTGTTGTAAAATAATTAATATTTCTATACTTGTAAATAACGATATAAATAAATGAATATTCCCACGTCTACTAATATGTAGACACGCATGTTTTGTATAGGTTTGCCAGTAAGGCCTTAAAGCAATCAAACTTTTAAACAAAAGTCCAAACCAATTCAGCACAATTATTATTATGTATGGCTGAGGTGTCATGTAGAATCGAAAAAAAGGCCTCTTAGATTTCATTGACCTTGCGTACATGTTCATTTGTGTGTTCGTTTAATAAGTTGTTTTATTCTTTTATGACTTAGCTTGAAAACAAAAACAGCAAACGAATAAAATTGGGAATCTACAATTTAATTTAAATAAACGAATCTTAATAGCAAAAAAGAGGTAGAATTAGAGTAATAGACACAGATAGAGACAGTTAGACAGACGTACATATAGACAGCCTGGTATTTGTAGCATCATGTTTGTGCTGGAGTTAAATAAATAATAAAAGAATAATAGTCATTGTTAGTGTTTTCTTAAGAGGTGTAAAGATGCCAATGAAGGTTAGTTATCAATCAATCTATTAATTTTTTTTATTGTTGGTACATTTTTTTATCTTTTTCCGAAAATCAATTAAATTGGAAATAATAAAGTTCATATCATTCAATTGAATTTAGATTGCTACTCAATGTCAATGAACGGAGGAGGCAAAAAAAGTTTTTTAATTAAATAATATCAAACTTTAACATGAATTATTATTACGGTTGTTGTTTTTGTTATATTTTAGTCTAAAAACCACTACAAATGCAAAACAGGTTTGCTACAGGTGTTGGCTGGGTGACTCGCTGGTATTCCCTTTGGATAATTTGTGAAATTTGCATACAAGCAAATACATTCCAATATAATTCTTTTAATCTTTCATATTGAAGTCTTTTTTTATTTACACTAGACGAAATGATTAATAGCTTGACTAGATAAAATATTTGTAATAAGAAAACACACACACAAAACAAACTCTTGTAAAAAATGCTGTATTTATGTTCAAAAATAACTTACCTCGTATATGGGCAATTTATCAGAATTCCATTGAGCAATTCGTTCGGAACTCTTATCCACCACCGTCACAGTAATGTCGGGACATTTTAATGCCATTACTGAACATGTGGGTCCACCAACATAACCCGCTCCTATGCAACACACTTTCATAGCACTCATTTCTTTCTTTTTTCAAATTCTTTGTGGTTTGATAAATTTTTTAAAAAATTAAAAGATATTTCTTATCTTAAATCTGCTTGGAAAACAGGAAGTTTAATATATTTTTTGTTTTCGGTTTTTTTGTTGTCAAAGCACCAAAAGGAGAAGGGGAGGGTGTTGCAATTAGAACTTTTCTTTTTTATTTGTATTGTGTTTGAATGAAATTTGTAAGATTATACACGTTTCTTTTGATATCTTAAATAACTTTTATACGCATTGTTGTATTACTTGTGATTTCAATTAAATTATACTTTATTTTTCACACATTTAAATATTAAAAATTAAATACACAACAACAAAATTTAACAAAAAAAGAATAAAAACCCAACCAATCAACTTTGCGACACAACGTAGAATGAAGAAAAGCACTACATACATACACTAAATAGCTATAAACGTCAAGGCAACATATACAACAACTTGGTATTTCGACTCTTCTTTGTGTAGCTGATGTGTCAAAAACAACTGATTAAGATACATTCCAAATATACGTTATTTGTTGTTTCTTTATGTAAACAATAAAAAATACAAACTCTGACAGATTTCCGACACCAAAATAAAAACAGCTGGGCCGCGAAAACAAAGCCGTCTGCCTCGAAATCGGCGGCCTGTCTCTGACACTTCTTTTTCAACCCGTCGTCGCCGCCGACTTGTATCGGTGTAAACGGCTAAGCCGGCTCAAAGTATGCCGCCGATGCTATTAGGTGCATCGAAGAAACATATTAGGGTGGACCCGTTTTTATAGAATAAAAATAAGGTATCGATCAAGGCTCATATATCAGGTTAAGGCATGACATATATAACAACACAAGTAAAAAAAATTCGGATTGTCAAAAGTAAATATTTTAGAGAAAAGAAAATGACGGAATTTTTGGAAATTTGTATGTGTTCAGGTTTCAATGAAACCCAAATGGATAAGACACCACGAATGTTGATGAAGTGTAGCGGCACAGAAAATACGTATTCCATTCTGTCTAATTATAGTCCACAAACTCTGCTTTGGTACTGCCAACCAGAGACAACAATGCAATTTACGATAACCACATCTTTAACAGCGTTTACGACGTTAGGTTCAACTTGCCCCAATGCCTGGCGCTGTTAACCGAGTCCCTCAATATTGTACCCAGTAGGTTTCAACGAAGCCCAAATAGATAAGACATCACGAATGCTGATGAAGTGTGTAGCGGCACCACAGGACATGGGGGGACTTTGTGATACTTTTTAGTTCTTTCAACGGTACTTCTTGTTTAATATTTAACTTAGAATAATGAAATTAAGATATTTGGACCTAACTGAATGAGAATTCTTTAAGGGAACTTTGTGATGCTTTTCCGTACTTTTAATGGTACTATTCGAATTTTCTATAATATTTACTCTTTAACCGTAAATAATATAATAATAAAGGAACAATTTATATAAGATGGCAGAAGCATTACATGATTGTACACCAACGGTTCTCAAATAGGGGTCGTAAGGACATTCGTGGGGGTCGCGAAGAGGTCCCGAAAAATAAGAAGTGCGATCGAAAAATTTTAAAATTTTAATAGATCCTACAAATAATTGGACCCAGAATTAAATTTCTGCCGTCAAACTGCAACACTCTGCTTCGGAGAGAAAAAATTTCCACATGCTATTGGGAAGGCCAGCAAATTGAAGGGAACTCCAAACATATCTGGAAGAAAAGCAGCTCAGGTTATCAGTCCTTCGACCATTTAGTGCGAAAATTTAAAGATAATGCAGGGTTGTAACACATAAAGTCCAAAAATTTCCAAATAGAAATACTGCAAAAAATTAAGAAGCATAGGTCACTGAAATTAAAACCAAACTTCATACAAAAATACTCAAGTTATAATAATTGAATTCACAGCTTATTCATCAATGAAGAGACAAGAGACAACAAAGTGTCCACATATTTTTGGACCCATTTGGTATCATGTCATTATTGTAAGAATGGTCTGGAGTGGTACCAAAACAATAACATAGTTTTTGTACCAGGAGACGTCAAATTTCAAAATTGTTCATATCTTAGACCAGTGGAGAAATATTGTGCTCTTGTGAAAAGTGAATTGAATAACACAAAAAAGGTATCCCAAAATACCAAAGATTTTAATAGAAGATGTGCACACTGTTTTAAATAAGTTACTGAAGCAACTATCAAATCTCTTACTGAAGTGTTACCAAAAATGGTCAACAAGTTCATTAGTAGTGGTTAGAACTATAAAAGTCATATTCTTCTGTAATCTGTAAGAAATTATCAATTAATTAAAAATGAAGTAAAAACTCTAAGATCAACCATTTCCAACGCACTCCTTATTCTTGAATACAATATTTTTTTAATATAAATATTACGTATATGTGTAAAAAATTCCAATGAAAGACGAAATTGTTTAAAAATCAAACTATTTAAAAATTAAATTATTCAAAATATCCATAAACTAAAAGTAAATGAGTTATTTTAAGAATGAACTAGTATTAACTTTTATATTATATTTGATCAATGATCAAAAGAAGAAAATGAAACTATCGAATGACACAATATAAAGAAAACTACGTTGCTACACTTAAAACATTTAATAAAAAATTTTTTAATGATTTTTAATTTTAATGAAACTACAAACCTTTCCTTTGCTTATTGTAAATTTATTATCCCAACAGCTTTATAGTTTTAATGCCCTTTCCTATTCTATACAAATAAATAATAACATCATGTGAAGCAAGAAAGTTTAAATTTGCTTAAACGGTGCGACTTCTTAATGCTAATGACACCAAACTTTTATTTCGCAGAGAATTTTGCGGAATATAAAGAAAATTTGTAGAGTTATTTACAAAACTTCGTCAAAACAATGTAACGATATTTTGTGTTCGTGGATTGTGATATTATATACGAAGAAAAAAGTTTCTTAATATTAAAGTCTCATGAAACAAAAACAATATCGCAATTATTAATATAAAATTTTGTCTGATGTTTGCACTAGTCAAAGTTGAAGTGGATCGCGCTTTTAACGCAATGTCAAAAGTTTGTCTCGGCAAAATTTCAAATTTATTTGTTGTTTTCCATACATTTCGTTTGTCTTATAAAAACTGGAGATAAATCATGATTTTTAACATAAAACTCATAATCGTTACGGTCCCTGCAATAAACCAAACCACAAACTATAGTCTGTGAACCAAACGATATTATAACGATACCGAAATAATCACTAGTGGTAATCGCTTACGTAGGGTTTACAAAAAAATATATAAATTGTTAATTGTCCTTCAGGATAGGCAAAAATCTATATATCTACCATAATATTTTTGAAAAAAAAAAAATTAATAAATAAAAAAATAAAGTTAAACTATTTGCTTACATTGTAACACCTGTCTATTCCTCTATGGCAACCATTATTAAAACTACTTGAGCTATAATTTTAAATAAGTTTCAAATGTTACCGTTAGCAACGGATTTTATAAAAAAACGTTTTCGCTCCTATTTCAATCAAAGAATTTAAACTAACGACTGACAGGTTGAATAAAATAAAACATTTAAATATATTTTTTACATATTATTTTTTTCTAAATAATTTATAACACAATAAACAATGACTGAATTATTAGAAACTAAAGAGTCCGTTAAACGTTTAGAGCCTCGCGCCATTTTTGGTATAAATGGAAAAGTTGTGTTTGGTTTACATTTACATCCCGATGGGCAACATATCGTATTTCCATTGGGTACTAAAATCGGCATTTGCAATACGAAAACAAATAAACAAGAGTTTGTGGGAGGTCATACGAATAATGTATCTTGTTTGGATTTGAGTCGAAGGTAAGTTTTTAACTTGGATATTAACATGTGTATGTAAATATTATGTTTATATTTTAGTGGTCGTTATATGGCCTCTGGCCAAATAAATCATATGGGATTTCCGGGTTATGTGATTCTATATGATTTTGCCGAAAGACGTGAAATAGTCAGACATGATTTACATAAGGTTTGTAGGAAAGCATAACATATTTTTGGTAACATAAAATATATTAATTATTATTCAGGTTCGCGTCCAATCTATTTGCTTTTCGGCCCAAGATAAATACATGATTTCTGCTGGGGGACGCGATGATGGTACAATTATTGTATTTGATGTAGAAAATCTGTAAGTTTTTTTTTAATTAAAAATAAAATACTAATATAAGGTCCAACTAATTTCCTGTTTGTTAGTTCACCAATTTGTAGATCAGTAGCTGCCCGATCTATAAATGGCAACGCTTTGGCTGTACGAGCGTTATTTCAAAATCCTTCATACTTTTTGTCAGTTGGCGATCGTAAGTAAAACGCACAGTAGTTCCAAAACGCTTTCAAATTCGCCAACAATTTTAATCATATAGAGATAGTCTTCGTAAATCTCTATAAAATATGTACTTATTAGTTTAACAAATATTTATGACGAAACAAATATTTTTGCCTGTTTCTTTAGTTTAACTCCTTTAATTATTTCTTATATAATATCCGAGGCTACCAATTTTGGATGTAAAAACTTGTTCTCCTGAGTGGAAAATTCCTCAGTAATAATTTCACTGAATTATATTTATCCATTCAAAAGTTACAAAAAATTATTTTAAAAAACATGTTGTATATTTTATGAATATAAAATGCTGCAGCACACATTTACTATAGAAATTAAGGAAAATGTCCACATTTCGCTTAAAGGGGATCAAAACTAACTAAAGTTTCTAAACGATCGTGTAAAATATTTATACAATGATTTCGTGTCATTGGAAAAGTTGTTACTTGAAAAATAACAATATATAAATAATATAGCATTTAAACTAATTTTTTTAATTAAATTTATCAAAAAACGAATATTTTTGTATTTGGTGTTATTTTTCGAAAACAAAAAAATAATAATATTTGAACTTAAATAAAATCTATATTAATAAAGCTATCATTGTGAAATTTAAGTACAATATAAAAAATGTTATCCTTAAAAGAAGATAAAAAGATTCTCATTTTCTTACTCCGAAATGTCCAAATTTTCAGTTTGGGGAAAGATTCCTTCAAATTTTGACTTTTTTCAATTAAAATGGTCACCCTGTCGTTATAAGGGGCTTTAGTCAGAAAATACTTTTTATGTTTATATCTTACACATGGGGCTTAAAAATTAAAATAGTTTTAAGTCGATCCCAGCTTTGCGTTTTGAGAACATAACAAAAAAAAAAGAATGCAATAAATTCTAAAAACTATTGAATTTTGATAGGGCTTGTTGGCAGACCTTTGTCCCAAACTTCTACGAATTTACTTAATACGCATTTATTGAAAACATTAAAAAAATAATAAAACCAAACAAAAACAAAAAACTAATTTTATCACTGAGTACAAAAACAAAAAACTCAAAAATGGAAAATGTTTCTTAAAGTTCCAACTTTAAATTAATATAACTTTTTAACGGGTTCTTATAATTATATGATTCTTGCAGAAATGTTATTTAGAATTTTGTGGAGAAAATTACAAATATTTTAGAAAAATTTTAGGGCAATATTTAGCCCGTCACGTAAAAAAAAACTAAAAAACCACGAGGCTAAAATTTAGGTAAACATTTTTTTCGATCGGAATATCTCTTAAACTAAAGAAAATAACTTTATTTTTTGTGGAGATTTATAAGAACTATCTATATGTAAAATTTCTTTTATGTAATATGATAAATGGAAAAAATACATACCCGAGATGAACAACTTTGGAAGAACTTCTCCCTGTCCTGCTATGGGCTTGTATTCCTTCAAATCAACTCGACAACATCACAGCTCTGACCATGTAAAATTTTATTCTTAGTTACTGAATTATTTTAAATAAAAGCGTTTTGGAACTACTGCGCGTAGTTTTTATTGTATAAAAAATTAAGAAATTTTCTAATTTCTTTTAATTTTTTAGGACACTTACGAATTTGGAGTATTCATAAGGAAATGAAAAAGCTAAACGTTCACGATGTCTATGTAGGAAAACAACAAAGACTTTATATTTCGGTGTGTGTTGATCGCAATGACGAATATGCCTATATTGGTACACAAACCGGTGATGTTGTCAAAATCTGCTTAAACTGTTGTGATACATTGAATGTAGTAAAACCGGGACATTATGCCTCAATGTTGGGAGCTTATGGAACGCATAATACCCGTAAACCATTTGGAAAAGATTGTGATCGTTATGTTAATGGTTTGAGAGTCGTACACATAGTAGGTGATGGTCTTTTGTTGATGGGAGCCGGTGATGGTGTTATTGAACTAGTTGAGGAGAGAAGAGATATTAAAGATAATATATTTAAGAATTATCCAAATCCCACTTGGCCCATGTTAAAGACGGTAAATTGTTAACTTATTCAAAAGTAAAGTCTATGTTAATATATCGTATTTTTTTGTAGTTAAAGAAAACGAAAGTTAATGGTTCCATTACTTCATTGGTAGAAATAAATCCTATAGAATATTATATAGCTACGGAGTCAAATGAAATTTATTTACTTAATATAAAAAATTTTAGTTTAAAACTTCTGAAGACATCACATAAAAAAGCTGTACATAATATTGCTTTTCCAAAGTGAGTAAACAAGAAGACATTTATTAATGATATGTTGTGAATGATGTTATTTTATTTATAGAAATTTATCTTCAGTTTTTGCAACTGCTGGTTACGAGACCATACGTATATGGTCCACTAAACGTTTACAAGAATTATTGCGCATAATGGTGTATAATTTTCAATGTGCTGCCATTGAATTTAGTTATGATGGCAGTAGTATTGTTTCAGCCTGGAATGATGGAGTTATTAGGGCATTCACACCCATACGGGGTAGATTAATATATGCCATACCCAATGCTCATAACAAAGGTAAGACCATTTTTAATATTTAATGTGAAATTTATCTTTATAAAAATTGACTATTTTTCTTTAAAAAAAGGTTGTAGTGCCTTAGCTATTTCATCAACTGGTCGTATTTTAGTCACCGGTGGTATTGAGGGTCAAGTACGTGTTTGGAAAATTGAACCATTTCGTCAAAGTTTATTGGGGGTTTTAAAAGATCATTCGGGTCCTATAACATCATTAGATTTCAATAAGTCTGACACTGAAGTAATATCGGCTAGTAGTGATGGTTCTTGTGTTATTTGGGACGTTAAGTAATTCACCGGAAATTCTTTTCTATTATATTTCCAAAATTTAATTTCATTATTTTGCAGCCGTTTGACACGCAAAACAGTTATAACAGCTAATACTCAATTTATGACGGCAAAATATTTTCCTACCGGTGTACAAGTTTTAACTTGTGGCACTGATGGTCGAATTAGCTATTGGAGCGTTTACAATGGTAGTTTGATTCGTGAGTTACAGGGCTCATCTAAGTCGTCAGTAAATTTTGTGGCTATTAATGG
>MINK01012179.1:0-10077 GCA_001735545.1 Phormia regina
ATATTAACACTGCTTCTTCTTTGTTATGCAAAAAAAAAAAAAAAAAGTTTCTCTAAAGATTATATAAAAAATAGGCATTTTGTATGGTATTTTCTAGTCTAATTATTCCTGAACAATGGACACACGTTTGTCCTAGGTGTGATATTTATAAATATTTTCCACAATGTTAGCTAATATAAACTAAATCCATTTTAAAGTTATTCGATTTTATAAGTTTTTGCAATTGTATGGAATTCTATCAAAAGTTTATTATTGTTTTTATGAAACTAAAGAGAAAATTCGAAAAAATACTTGAATAATATTTGAAACATTCTCTTTTAGATTTGTTAGAAAGAAAAAGCACTAGTAATCGCGATTTAGAAAAACAAATTTTCAAAGGGTTTTCGTCATACTATTTTACTTATTTTTAGATTTCACATTGTTGCAACGTTTCCAATGTGTCTGTTTTTTCATTCATTATTTAGCTGCTGCTATTTTTAGTTAAGAAGGTATTACTTAGTATTGTGATGATATTTTCAACTGAAGTGAGTGAGTTGTTTGTTTGTCTGTCTGTTTGTTTTAAAGATATCTTTGTCGGTTTTTATACCGACTGTGTTGCCTGTATATTCTACTATCCATTTCGTTTTGTGTGTCAGATTATTTAGGGATTACCGTATTACATCCCCAATTACTTAACATTTGTTTGTACATGATGAAATCTATTATAATAAAATGGCTACACAATTATGCTCATGATGACGATGATGATGATTGGGACTACAATAGAAGGACTAACTAACTATGGTTAACAGCAACTAATAGCGACAGTTAAAGCTTTACTATTTACAAACACAAAAATAGTCCTTAAGATATCATGTGAAATACCATTCAAATTGGAAATAAATCTTAACGAAAATACACTGTTAATAGTTGAAACTGCGTATAACGCTTTAGTTTGTTTTAGTTGTTGTTATTCTTAAGACTAGGTAAAGCGAAGGGGGAGCAAATGTTTTGTTGTTTTTGTATTATTAAGTGATTGTTTTGTAAAATTAAGATGAAAATAAAAGAGGAATGGTATAATAGATACATTAATTCTTAGAATATGGATAATTTTGAATTGTTCTAATTAATAGATCGAATAACATTGTTGTACACTGAACCAAAAAGGTGCATAAATACAATGAAAAAGTTAATTGTTACAATGAATTTGTGTACTAATTTTGACCCTATGTACAGGATCATTAATACAATGTATTGCCATACATTAATATTAAAGTTCAATGTAGAAGTTCATTGAAAAAATTTTAATCGATGAACGCGTTCATTAAATAAAATAAATAAAAATTAGTTCTAAAATGTTCAATATACCTTTAAAGTTTTATGTTAAGTTCACGAAACCTTAATGTGTGCGTTTGTATAAAATATAACATAGAATTTTCTGAAAAACTCCCGCTGCCGTTCATTTGAACGATTTACATTTAGGAACTGATTAATTTGGTTAATTTATCATTTTGCAAAGGATAGTCAAAGAACAAGTTATAAAATCATTTTCAATTGTATATAGTTTCTTTTTTTAATTTGATAAACTTGTATAAAAGCATTTGATTTTGTATATTTGAATCCAAAATTCTTCAATTCTAGTATCTTTAAAAGAAGAACAATATAGTAATAATAATAATTTCTTAACCATATTTTTACTAAAATTTGTATTGATCTTACATTCATTTGACTCTTGGAAAACTTCAAAAATCTATTGGGTGATATTTAGGGATTGGCTAACTATAAAATGTTGTTGGAAGGACATATAATTTAATAAAGTTTTTTTTTTTTTTTGACTCTAGCATAGTTATGAAAAGTGATTATACGTTGTTTTGCATTTTTGGTGACGATATACTGAGTAGTTTTTTGCTACTTTCAAAAATTTATTAATAAATTATAAGTCCGACTCAGAAAATTTGAATACACAAAAAGTTTTATGCAATTTTGAATATTTTCACCAAATTTTAAAATTATGGTCTTATGGTCTTTTTTTTCAGTGTAATATATGATTTTACATTATCGAAAAATATTTGTAATGAATCATTTTAGTGATTAAAATTGATACTATGAAAAAAAAAAAAAATAATAATAATAATAAAAAATTATAGAAACGTCACTTATATCAGTTGCAGTAGCACCTAATTTTTTTACTTCCTTAATACTATAATTTAGATGGTGTCAAAATATTTCAAAGGTTTGAAATTGTATCTTGTTCTTAACTTCCAAAATTATTGCTAACGTTTTGCTAAAATTCATTTCTTTAATAGAATTTGGTCTTTATGTTAGGAATATTATTATCAGTAGCAATGTTTAAACGATTACATTTTCGAAACTAGAACCGACATTCAGTTAATTTTTTCAACAAAAGATTCCAAAATATTTATGTTGCAAAATTTTAAACCAATATTTTTTTTTTTCTTCTTAATATTAATGCAATTGTGAAAAACTTAAATGTTTTATATCTTTTTATTTTAATAATTTAAACAGAATCTTTTTAAATTATTAGAGAATTTTGATACATTATGATTGTTTTGAAAATTTCAAACAAAAAAAAAAAAAAAAAAAAAAAAAAAAAAAAAACTTCCCAAAGCGAACAGATTTTGTATGTATCAGTCAGTGTCAGAAGGTAAACAAATTGTGAAAAAATATTTATTTCAAAATATTAAAATTTTTAGATTTTTTTTTCACATGCGTTAAAGATTAAAGATTCAATATTGTTGCACACACATACATATCGAACCATAACCGTGAAAATATCCCAAGTGCAGAAAACAAAACTTTAAAGGAAAAGCATTTTTGTGGTTGTTTACACATTGTTGAATGTATGAAGAATGTCACTTGCGATAAAATTGATTTCGCTATAAATATGAACTTACACATGATTCATCTATGCAATTTTGACAGATAATGTAAATAATACCAAATTATAGATTTTAGCGGTCAGTGCACGATATGTGAAACGTATAAGAATGCGGTTGTTGTTTGAATAGAATATTGTTTAGATTTCTAATATCCTTGACAATTAATCTAAAAACTTGCAATATTATAACGATAAAATTTTCGATACTTGGAACAACCAAAAGCTCATATTAGCCTCCAGGAATATTGCCTATAAGATAATAATAAATATGTTAAAATAACGAAAAATATAAATGATTTACTATGTAGATATCACAGTAAAAATCGAGCAGAAAAAAAGCTTATAGGCACCTAAAGGGTATGAAAACGTGAAAATTTGTGTTAATTTGCCAATGTCATGCGTCGTTAGACCAACTATTATAGTGCAAAACTGACATGCACTCGCACCTGCATACGGCTGAATATGTGTCTGTCTGTCTGTCTACATAAACGTGAGTGAGTAGGTGTGAGTGTGTGTATAGATTTTTTCTAGATGAATACAAGGGCTCATATAAATTGTTTTCTTTTTTCAAGTTTCCGTCATTTTTCAATTTGTTGCTCCCTTTATTGAAAAGTGGAAAAAGGATTTTTTTTCTCATACATAATGTTGTTGACTTTTATTTTCTTACACTTCACACTTTTATTCTTTATGAAAATTTCTATCAAATACACAAACAGTTGTTTTATTAAGCTGCAACTAAATCGAGAATTATGCTTTGGGTACTTAAGCATTGAGTCGCACAAAAATCCTTCATTTAGTTGAATATTGTTGGATTTTACGTTGTTGCTGTTATTGTAATTTTTATATAGTTTGCTGTTAAAGTATGCGTGTATCATGCGACCCATTGAAGTTACTGCACCAAACAAAACAACAAAAATAACATTTACCTTGTGTGAGTTGAGTTGCAAAGTAGTTGAATGTTGTTCATTCATTTATGTTCGTTATTGGTGGAGTTTATTGTCCATTTGTATATTTTGTATTTACATATAAACATTTTTTTTCATATACGTGGGTCAATTGTTTGTTAACTAATTAATTTGCGAGATAATTTTATATCAGCCTTGCGTGTTGATATGTAAACGATTAGAAGTCTAATTTCTAAAGTGCAAGAATTAGTATTAATTGCAAATTTTGCAAATATTTGAATATTGGTTCAGAAATTGATATGTCCACGAATTTCCATATGTAAAATATACGAAACAATACTAATATGAATTTATTCCCTTTTGGTTGATTCCCGAAAGTGGGCCTTGTTTTAGAGGTAGTGTAAATTATAAACCGATCTTCGTAAAATTTGCGATTGCTACTTATATTTATATAAAACTGATTTGCATCGAATATTAACATTTTAATGTTATTTATACTCGTTAAACTGATTTTCTGAAAGGGGGTTTATTTGGGAGTTATGATCAATTATGGACCGATTCAATAAAAATAAATTTATGATAATTAAACCCTTTCCGCGATCTTAACTATGACAAATCAGTGTTCCAAATTAAATTAATTTATGTTTAAAATTGCGACCTGTAGTTTGATTACAAGGTTTATGTGGACTCAAAAAGTGATTATAAGACGATTAGTATAAATTAATGTGGATCTTGCACCAATATTTTTTTGAGTGTAACAAACATCAGCACGACCCCAGGGTGGTGTAGGGTATAAAAATAAATTATTTAAATATATTTCGAATTTTTTCTTTTGAAATTCGGTATACAGGAGTATTAACCACTACTTATATATACCCACCAGATGTAAAACGGCTTATAAATCATATTTTGAAGTATCACAAGAATCAGCCCATAAGTAATCACTACAATCTCAAATAAATGATCATCTACCATGATCATAATTAACTAAAGCTGATTACTACAGCTTTAGTTAATTCTTTTTACAGTTTTTTATTTGAATTTTAATTAACAAATTGAAATCAATTTAATTTACAATTATCCCACTTATTCGTTTAAATTGCATAAAAGTAAAGTAACCGTTAACCATCCATGTGAGAAGTGAAATGAATAAATTAGCAGTTGTATTGCAATAATTCTGTTGTTGCTCCTTTCATTTTTTTTCTCCAAAAGACTATGATTTTAAGGTCTACAAGACCCTTAACGTCGGCAATTAAAAACAGAGACGTATGGTGTTAAAAAATAATGAAAACACTTCTTTATGGTTTTTATAATTTTACTTTCTTTTAGAAATTACATTCAATAAAAAGACGTCACTGGTGTTTGTAAGTGTGTTATTTTCATTTGTTCATATGAGCTTTTATTATAATTGTTTTAATTAATGAGTATATTGTTGCACTTTGATTTGTATATTTTGCGGAAGTTAAAAGTTTTCAGTACAAGCAAAGGTGCAGTTGTTTTACAATCTATAAATATACCTACATACATATATGGGATATAATATATGGGATAAATCCCAATAGGAAATTTAATAAAAAATTGTTATACCTTGTCTAAGAAGCTTTTCTTCTCTCTCACATGAAATCTTAAAATTAGAAGCTTCGAATAATTTATAATTCTTATGTGGCATTCGTGGTTAATTTTTAAAATTATAATTTCCTTCGGGGAATGTAAGGTTATATGAGTTTGTATTTATTCAAATACATTCACATACACACTCACAATTGTGGTCATTACAGGATAAAGTACAAACTCCACTAAAATATTCATTTATTATTGTTGTATATTTTAGATATTAAAGACCATTTATTCCATTGTAATCGGGAAATTATATGTAGAGTTGTTATTTTTTTTTTACTACTATTATGGTTATTGTTTAGTTGTTGGTTTTATTATAATATCGGGTTAAAAATAATTGTTTTAATTTTAATGCACTAAACAAATTCATGAAAATAATTTCGAAAAATAATTAAAAAAAAAAAAGTTGAAACCATATCAAATTGAACTGAACTTGGAGTTGCTAGTTTGCAGCTTTAGATAGATATTTTTTTATATGATTATTTTATTTATTTTTGTTGTGTGATGATTTTTCAATGATGATTGATTGATTTTTATGATTGATTGGTTACCTCATTGATTTGTTTTTATTGTTGTTGGCAATTGTTTGGTTTATTTATTTTATTTGTTTTGATTTTGTGGTATATAGATGGGGTCAAACAAAGTCTATTTCAAAGTGTTGGTTTTAATAATTAAAAATACAAATTATTCACATCTTTCAAAAAGGTTACTATAATTTGAACTTGAATAGGAAAAAGTAATACCATTTAAGTTTTAGCTAAATTAATAATTCCAAGCTATTTGTTCTAGTTAGACTAATTTTTCACCTTGTTAATTATTTATATAAAATTTTCACTTTTTTTATAATATATATAAAACGTAATTGTAATCAACCTTGTTTCAATTCTCGACTCAAACAATTTAGGATTCTAATTTATTTCAATGACCAATTTAACTCTATATTTATGCAAATATTCCAACACGAAAGAGAAGATTTTTGAATACTTTGCGGTTGTTGTTGTTGTTGGTTTTGTATGTTAAATATTTTTAGCATGTTTAGTTTAGTAAACAATAAATTTGTTAAATATTTTACATTTGTTACATTATTTATATTGTCATGTTCATGCATCATACATGCATGACCATTTCTAGAAGCAGTGAAATTGAAAAAATAAAAAAAATTATAAAATAAAATAAATAATAAAAAAGTAATGATTGAAAGTTAACAGTCGTAATATCGCGTGTTGGTCATATGTTACAGCTTTAACAAATGGTTGAGTTTTTTTTTTTCTTGATAAAAAAAAAACACACACACACAAAAATGCAACAATAATTAGTAAAATGTTTAAATTTAACAAATATTTAACAAACATTTAAGTGACAGCAGTAAATATGTTTAGAAGATGACAGTGCTTAGACAACTGCAGTTGAGATTGTGTTGTAGATGAAGAAAAGATAGACGACACCAGTAGAGTTTGTTTTTTTTTTATTCTAAATAAGTAAAAGAAAATAATAAAGTAAGAGAAAAATTTTCTAATTTAAATTTTTGTTTACACCAGACTCAGGGACAGTCTGTTAGGAAACTAAAATACATTTATATTAATCTATAGATAAATTCCTGCTGCTTATAACGGACATTGTAAGCGCGAAAAAGTGTAAGTAGCAATAACGGAAACGGAAGTTGCAGCTCAGAATTTCTGTCTCTGTTGGATGCTTTTCTTAGTTTCTTTTATACCCTTTTTATCATAGTTTTTGTTGCTGGCTGACTGCCAATTTTCTTTTAGCCAATGTGCTAAGAGTAAGAAAAAGAATAAGAAGATGCTGGAAATAAAAAATAAAAAATATGTTGTAAGCAAACTGTGGCCAACTACTAAGATATATGGTTGTTGGTTGCAATAACATACATATAACAACACCAGTATAAAAAAAACCCAAAGACGACCTTCAGTCAGTTCAAGTTAGGAGGTGTCTATATGTGCATCAAAGCAACAGTATGTATCTTAAACACAAACATTTTTACAAGAAGTATTTCTGAAAAAAGTAACGACCTACCAAAAGTAAAAAGTAAAAATGAAAATTATTTTACAAACTTTCAACATTTATTGCAAATTGTAGGTAAAGGAAAATAGCATTAATAAAGTCTAAATATATGGAAACAGAAGCAGCTTTTCCTTTAATACTTGAACCGGTAAGGAATAGTTGGTATCATTCAATACCCTACAATAATTTCAAACAAACTTTGAATCATTACACTATTTACGTGAATTAAATTGGTACCTATTTTTTCTTTAAATAGTTAAATATGTTTATATTAAAAAGAAATATGTCGAAAATATTTGGAAAAAAATGCTATGAATACAGATGAGTTGGGAAAATGCAATTTCTTGGGTCATAAAAAATATAATCGAGGAAAGAGTGGATCTACAGATTTAAGGATTGAAGACAACTGGAACAATATCTGGATGAAATGTGACTCGTTCTTTAAATTTCTCTGTATTTTCTATCGTATCAGAAAATTAAAAATCGGACCTGATTATCAACGTAGTTGAAAATGACTTAATTGTATAATGGCTATAAAAATTGTTTTATTAGTTAAAAAATTCGTTAATAAAATTACTTTTTTAATTAAAAATTCACCAACAACTGTTTTTGTAAATTTAGGAACAACAATTGATTAATCGTTAACAATTATTTTCAACATCGATTATGTATAATGAAATGAAAACTTTGTTGTTATATTTGAACAATATGTATGTTGAATTAAACAATTATGTTGTTAATATTTTCATTTTTTCAATGAATCGTGGAGCAGTTAATGAAAAAGTAATGGAAAAAATGCTACTATAGCATTATAATATTATAATAATTACTTTTTTAAACTTAAGAAACTAATTGGTTAATCAATGATTTCAGTTCATTTTCTTTATTTTTTAATAGGCATTTATATTTCAGATCTTTCAAAATGAATGTACCTCTGATAGAGTAGGGTACATAAACGAAAATTTTTAATGAAATAAAACTTACGGTTTCTTTGTTGCAACTACGCCAAAGGTATAAATGTTGGAATCTTAGTGTCTGCTGGTCGTATGTTTTACAAATATATACACACATATGTATATAGTTTACTGTTATGTATATTTCTATGTGTTAGTATAATATGAATGTGGTTTATATAAAAGAGTGCACATGTATTACACCAAATTGTAGCATATAAATTATGACTTTTCTTATAAGAAAAGACATTTTTCTTATAACTTGTACCAGCAGCATGGATGTTTTCATTTCGTCCTTTGGTTTTTCAACAAATCTATAATAGTGTATGTTGGTCTGGTTGAGCAAGTGTATGAATAACGTAGTGTGAGAGAGTGTGTGTTTAAATAAATGTTGAATTTGTTCAAAGACCCTTATCATCGTCATCTGTTAAAGCTGATTCATTACTGAAATTTTCATGTTATTTTTTTTGTTTTTGTTTAATTTCTTCCTAGATTTCTTTGGTTTTTTGTGGAATTTGTTTTTTTTTTTTTGTTTTTTGCCATCTTTTTCAATTGAGGAAATTTTCACTCAGTTTCTGTTCTTGAAGTGTTGCTAATTACAGCTCAAATATATCAATTACACGAGCGATTAAATTTTGCAAAATCTTAAGTCGTAATATATAAAACGAAAAAATTGGAGGAATGGGGGAAAAATAAAACAAAAACACTTGGTAATTGTATAATGTACGAGAACAGACAGACCAACGAATGGACAGACATAATAAATTCAGGAATTTACTAACAAATTTCATGGTACTTTATTTTTGAATCTATATTTTTTGCTAAGTATTTATGTCCAAGTAACTTTTTTGTTTTGTTTTGTTTTTTTTTTTTTTTTGTATTAAATTGAAGTTTTTAGTATGAATTATGTGAATTTTTTGTTTATATATAAATTTTTCTTATTGTTGGTGTTGGTTGTTAATATATAGTCTGGAAATATGTCGATGACGTTTAATTAAAAATACATACATATTTTTTTCTTTAGTAAAGTTAATTTTAAAAATTATATTGAATTCACATAATAAAGTAAATATGAAATTTAATATTTTTAAAATTAATTAATTTTTTTCCCGGAAATTTTTAAAAGAATTTTTTGTTTGAAACTTTTCTTTTATTTTATATCATATATAGTAACAAAATTTAATTCAATTTCCATTTGTACTTCAGTAAACTTGAAATGTTAAATAAATTTTAAAATATTAGTTATCAGCGTTGCTATATTAAAATTGACATTGATTTTCTAATTTTTATTTTAAAATATTCCACTCTAATATACCACAACTAACTAGTTAAGTTTTTCATCAATTATAGTTAAGAATTTAATACATTAAACAAATATTTGCAGCAGACATTTGCATATGACCAAAAATAACTTTTAGAATTTAAATACAAAAACTCTCCACAGTGAGTAAAAAATCGATTGCTAAAAATTTGTCTCTAAAGTTTGTTTTCAATGCTTCTATTTTTTTTTCTTGCTTTCATAATATTCAAAACTTTAACTTTAAATCATGATGTAAAAAAAAAAAATATATATATAAAATAGTGCTTGAAAACTTTAGCTTGAAAAAGTCTGTATCTGCATTTACATACTCACTCTTCTTCTTTTGCGTACTAATATTTACTTGTGTAAGTCTAAGTTTTTTTTTTTTTTTTTTTAAATTGTGTT
>MINK01012180.1:0-12252 GCA_001735545.1 Phormia regina
TTAAACGCCATAGTAACATATTGTTTTATTAATCCAAAATTGGGAATTATAGGCTGGTATTTAAAAAATATATTTATTAATATGTAATCTTTAAAATGAATATTGTGAGACAATTATAAAAATTTTAGCTACACTTTTGCCACGCGGTAAACCTCTAGTAAATACCGTCATTGTTAAGTCGATTTCAATTTCTTGTGGACCTTCCAAGGAACGTTTAAGACTTAAGTGTACTTCGTGGTGACCTTTTGTAGTTCTATAAAAAATAAGAGATAAATTTAAAATATATATTAAAATAATCTACTATAAAATAACGTTTATATTTTCACTCGAAAAATAATGTGGTTTGTACACAGTATCCAACAATTGAATCACAATATGATGCTAAAGAGTGCGATCGAAAAAAATCTTAACATTCACAAAATTCAAAAACTTGGAAACGGTTGATCATAAAAAAATTTCAATGTTTTTTATTTAATCGATAATATACTGCAGATCATCAAAAAAATATAATTTTTATTCTTCTAACCACTATTTATGAACTCGCCGGTAACCCCTTCATTAGAGATTTGAAAGTTTTTGGAACAGTTGGTACCACTCCAGAGCTTTCTTAGGTAAAAACCATAGTATAATTAGAAAGTATACTCGTAAGACCAGCTGTTTTCCAATCGATATACCTGGCGGTACTGTCAAATTGTTTTTGTATTCCCATGAATTTTTTTCGTGAGTATTTTACTCTTCCTCTCTTTATTCTCTCATTTTCTTTTCATATCATTTTGACATTGTGTGCAGTAGTTTTACACTAACAAAATACAAGGAATTGTTGTTTTTGTAGATGTGCGAATACTTTATAAATATGCTATGGGTAGTAACATGACATCAAATCGGATCAAAAATATGTTGACTCATTGTGCTTTTTATTAAAGAACAAATATTTTTTCGCAAACATTCTTTGTTGTAATTTTCGGTACTTATAGAGCCCAATGTAACAAATAACATGCATCATTTGTCTCAACTGCATAAATCTTGCCAAACTAGGAATTTTAGGAAATTTCGACTGCTTTTGGGTCCCAACTTATCCTCAACATATCCTTGAGAATCATCAACAAAAAATGTTGACCAGGAAGCTGCAAAAAATCTCTCAGTACATATATTGTAGATATATTGCAACACTTGTTGATTCATTTTGGTTTCTTCCCAAGATTGTTTGGGTTTGGACAGGAAGTAAGAAGACACCACAAATGATGAGCCCAAATTTGATGTCAAGTTTACATATACTTGTTCTATATGTAAAAATTGAATTTGTATTAACAACAGCTTACTTTTTAAAATCGCTTTTCTTTCTAAGGAATTTAAATTTGTTAATAGGTATTTTAATGGTAAAAAATTAATGTACATACATAAAATCCTAAAAAATTTTATTTTATTATTTCGTAATAGGTACTGTGTTATTTTTCGAGTGACTTTTTACTTTAATATAATGGAATAAATTAAAAATTTCTTACCCAAAATGATTATTTGTGGCTTTTTCAATATTAGCTGCTGCCTGAATTTTCACTATTTTCATATCGAATTCAATGTCATCATACCAAGCCGGTCCTTTCAAGCTGAAAAAAGTTCTGCCCTCCGGCGGCACCATCATCTTTGAAACAAACGTTATAAAATTGTAAGTATAAGATGAAGGTTTATTGAAACAATCTTCTCCTTCACACATATTATTTGTGAGACGGCACCGTCTAAAATTATATAAGATTATATGATTATATATGAAACCACTATTAATTATAAGCACGCGAACACAAATGTAATGATTGTTTTTACTGGACCTTAAACATTTTTTAATAAACGAACGCAAATGAAAGAAAATGGAGCAAATACATATATTTTGATCCAAACTTGATGACATTTGCATCGTTTTCGCTACCAATCTGTATCTTTAGTATAATAAAATATCGGTTTAATGATGTTTAGTTTTTGAAGTAACTAAAATATATTTTTGTAACTTTTTCTTAAGTTATGAGTATGTCAGGTCTCATCACATAATTTTTTTTAAGATTTATACTAACGTTTTTTGTTCCGGGTCATTTGTGTAACCAAATGGACAGTGGATTGTTGTACATTTGTAGCCACCTCGTTTGTTAGTGCAAACATCGTTACGACCAGTACAAAATTCTCCTGTAGCACATTCGTCTATATCCAAACAAGTGTTACGATCACTGGCCAACGTATAACCACGAGGACAGGAACACTCGTATGATCCCGGGACATTATCGCAAAAGCCCATACATAATTTGTGAGTCTGTTGCACCTCGCACTCATCCACATCAATGCATGTTCTATTGTCAGGACCTAATTCATAACCATTATTGCATGTGCAACGATAACCGCCGAAAAAGTTCACACATTTCTGATGGCATAGTCCAGGAATTTCATTACACTCGTCCACGTCTAAACAAATTCTTTCATTTTCTTTGCTTTTTTGAAAGCCTGATTTACATTCACAGAAATATGAACCAATTGTATTGATGCATTGAGCGTTAGCTGGACATAATGACGGTCCTCTTTGATCGCATTCATTTATATCGAAACAACGTGACTCGCCATTCTGCAAATGGGTCAACTGATGACCAGGTGGGCAGGAGCATACAAATCCTCCATTGCGATTGCGGCAAATTTGATTATCTACGCAGTTATGTTCTCCAGTTTCGCATTCATCAATATCTATAAATTTAGTCAATTTAAAGATAAACGAGAAAAAATTTTTATATAAGTACATATCGAGTCCTGACCGCCAAAATATCGTAACCGACAAAATTTTTGAAATTCGGGTTTAAATGAAAATCAATAATTTAACCCTTTAAGGCCCACTGTTACGTATATGTAACGCGACAATGTTTAAGTTTAAGGCAATATATCCAAAAAAAACCTAATAATATAAACTTAAATTTTATTATGAATTGTGTAATTTAATATTCGTCCTGAATCCTTAAATGTTTTTTCTTCACTTTCTCTGCTGTTATTACGGAAAAAAGTGATTTTGTGCAAAAACTCGATTTTAATAGCAGGAGGTTTGCAAAAATGCTTATTATGTACGTTCAACATATTTCAACGAAAAAATTCTTTGTATACTAAAAGAAAACACATTAAATCTGTTTATTTGATTATTTAAAAGTATAAAAGACGGTACGGATACAAATTAGAAAGTGGAAAAAGAAAGCGTTACGTATTTGTAATACTGGGACCCCTCTATTTTCCATACAAGAAGGACTAAATGACAAGTTTTTTTTTTTTTTCAAAAAAATATACTCTTGAGCATTGTGGGTATTAATAAGTAAATAATAAATTATTAATAAGTAAAAATAAAATTAAGTGATGAATTAGAAAATTTGTCTCGTTCAAATGTATGGAAAACATCAAATAAATTTCAAATTTATTTGTTGTTATCCATATATTTTGACAAGTCAATTTTTTCGTTTGTCTTATAAAAACTGGGGATAAATATTGTAAAACAATTTTTATATATCAATTAAATTGTGGCTTTTTTTCAAAATTTTAAGCAATTTTTAGGTTTTATTTATAGCGTCCATGAAATTTTTATAGAAAATACAAGGTCCACAAATTATTGAATAATGCTACTGTTACGTATATGTAACGGCTAATAACTTCCTTACTAAACCAAATATAAACAATTTTGAACCGTGAATGTATTTACTTGCCTAATTTGACATGATGTTCTAAATTTTAAATCTCTAAGTTGGCTAGATCGCCCTGGGCATTAATGGGTTAAAATCATTTACATCGTGTATCAAAATTTTATCGCCGTATCACGTGTCATTTGAAACTTATAGCAAAAGAAATTTTATCGTAAGAGACATTTTTCACATATATAAAAATGTGTAAAGAATCATAAAATGATTTTCCTGTAAGGTTTTGTGTTTTGCACGCACTCGAAAATTTCGGGGTTAGAGCTCGATATATTGAGGAAAAATCACAGTTTATTGAATTGAAAATATTTTGAAAAAATATTTCCCATTTCTATATGATTGATCCAATTGTTATATAAGTAACTCGCTGTATTAATATTAATTGTAGACAGTTCAATGTTAAAGTTTTTAAGCGTTAGAGAATGATTAGAAAATAATTTTTGTTAATTGGTTTCAAAGATCTGACTTACTACAATTTATTTTGCATTTGCTATATAAAAACCGAAGTTGACTTTTAGTCAGTTATTTATACCATTACAATCATAAAAAAATACAAAAATTTAAAGTTGAATCAAAAAAATTAGTTTTGGCCGGACATAAAATATGTGATATGACACTGTTGCCATTTCAACATATAAATGTGAAAACCGCTTGATAATACATAATAAAAACATTTTATGGTTCTGATGTTAGAAAATATCGTTTTACATTTCTACAAACTATTTTTAATTATCTACATACAAAATTATTACAGAGATCCCAGTAGAAATGGTTAATTTATTTTCAAAATATTTTAAAAAAAAATATTACTCACCAACGCATTCGGTTCCTTTTGGATTCGATTTATAACCAGCTGGGCATTTTAAACGATTCTGACAGCGGTAAGACCCATTAGTATTTATACAACGCTGGTGTGAACCACAAGGATTATTGGGCAATAAACATTCGTTAATATCTAGAAGAAAAAAAAAACAACAAAAAATATAGAGATATTTTATACATATATATAATCAGAAAAATCTGAAAAACTAATAGCTAAAATTTTGAGGCTATAAGAAATTAAAAATATAGATTTAGCCTTGAAACACACTTAAAAACACGTTATTTTATGGGCAAAATACCAAAAGAGCATTATTTATGAAAATAGACTTGAGAAAAATGTATGCTTTCATTACATTAAAGATAACTATTAATTTTTCAAAATAATTGTTTTTTTTTTCTACTACATTATTAAGTTTTCTTTATACCGTTTCATTGACCAAAACCTTTTTTATCTTTATCAAAAGCGAGTTTGACTCCTAAATAAACTCATTTCCGTAAAAAAATATTTCCTTAATGTTTTGTATAAATATATATTCTGAATTCAAAAAAATTATGCTAAAGTATATTTTTCAGAACCTCTTTGCGACCCTCATTTTAAACCATACTAATATACGTTTTAATTATTGGTAAAAGTGAGAATGTTGTAAAAGGTTCTTCAAGACGAAAATAGTCGCCTAACTTGATTATTGATTTATTTTTGTTGAAGAACGATTTAATCATTACAAAGTTATATTCCATCGGACACCACTGCATACATCTTAATCAAACTGATTCTGCGATCGTGAAAGTCTTTAGGTTTTTTTGATAACGGAGTTTCATATAAAGGTTAATGTATGTTTTAGGATATCTCTTAAATGTTAATTTTTTTAAGAATTTAAAAAAAAAAATATTAGGAAAATTAAACTTTAAAATATAAAAAAGTTTTTTTTTTTTTTTTAAGCGTTAACATACCAACACAAACACCCAAATGATTTCTTTGCAATCCTGTCTCACACGGTATATATCCACGATGAGTATAAGATGATGGTGATGAAATGCTTTCATAAGATTGACGACTAGAGGTTTGATGCGAAACATAAGCGGGTACATTATATCCGCCATGATACGAACCATTGCGATATTTGTAATATGGCGGAGGATAGAATGAACCATAAGAAGGTAATGTTGATGGCTTTGGTGTGGTTGTAGTCGTAGTTGTGGTAGTAGTTGTCGTTGTGGTTGTTGTTGTTGTTGGTTTAGGATAACATCGAAATGATCCTTTGGTATTATAACATTCCCAGCCTTCTTTACAATTGTGAGTATTTAATGCACATTCATCATTGTCATCACATGTGCCTCTATCCGCGTTTAAAGTATATCCAGTGCCACAACTCTGTAAACGCGTACACACATAACTACCAAGAGTATTATCACAACGTTGCGTTGGTAAGCAGTTGTGATTATTTATAGAACATTCATTTATATCGACACAAGCATTCGTTGTTGTATCCAAATTGAAACCAATTTTACAGTCACAATGATAACTACCGATATCATTGACACATACTTGATTACTGTCACAGGCCTCTTCATCCGTTTCACATTCATTTATGTCCACACAATCATCAATTTTCCATTCGAAACCATCTTTGCACTTCTTCGAACTGTGCAGTTTAATGGACTCCTTTTTTATACCTTAAATCGAAAAATATGCATTTAAAATAAAATTGTATGTACTTAAAAAAATATTTACTCAAATCAAAATTTTTAATAATAAAAAAGTTCTTCTGAACATGATTATTACGAGCATTGGTCATAACGAATTATAAGCCACAGCGAACAATTTTCTTTTTTAAAGAAAAAGGTAGCCCTGATATAAAATTTATAATAAGTCATAATTTTCAAGATTTTTATCGCTAAAATTCTGCATATCTTAGTTTTCCGACCATTCTAATGCTAGGATCTGTACCCTTTTTGAAATGAAAGCATCCCTAATGAATATGAATGTATGAGTCAAGGATTATGTCAAAAGAAAATAAATGTAAATTATTATTGTATATATTTTTAGTATTTACTGAATAATTCTTTGATATTGTTAATAATAGGTACAGAGCATCGCAATTTGAAAGTTGTACCGATTTTACGAAATTAGAGACAAAAACAGTAGAAGTGGCGGTTGTATAAGAACTACACTTTATGTGACACCCACATTTAATGCCCAATTTTTAAACCCCTTAAACAACTGCACCGATTTTATACCAAATTCGTTGTAGGCTATGTAAGATCTCGATTCTATGCTATGACCCTTTTTTAAATTCTTAAACAGCTGCACCGATTTTCACGAAATTTGAGACACTGACAATAGCAGTGACGGTGATGGTTATAGGTTATGTAAGAACAGAGTTGGATGACACGCCCACATTTTTTAAAACTGTAACGATTTTTACAAAATTTGACATACAGATTCCAGTGCTGGAGGTGTTATAGAGTATGTAAGATCTCGATTGGATATCACGCCCACTTTTTATTAATTTTTAAACAACTGCACTGATTTTCACGAAATTTGGCGCACAGAAAGTACCAGTGTCTATAGTCGTTATGGGCTTTGTAAGATCTCGATTGGATGTTACGCCTACATTTTACGCACACTTTTTAAAAGTCTTAAACAGCTGCACCATTTTTCACAAAATTCGACCAGTGCCGGTGTTCGTTATAGGCTATGTAAGATGTAGATTGGATATAACGCCAACTTTTTTAAAATTTTTGAAAGGTAGAAAACATTTGGTATCGCGAAGCGCAGTGGGTTTCGTTTTAAATAAAAATTAACTACTTATTTTATATCTCAATAACTAGTAACTTTTGTTCGAGTTATTTTTAGACTATAGGTGTATTAAAAAATATGAACTAAACAAAAATATAAAACGTAAAACAAAAAAAATCGCCGTCAGCGAGATTTGAACTGGGGACCATATTAACCATTCGTTTTAATACCTCAGTACACCAAAGTTACAAAAGTTGTTTTAGCATAAAATATATTTTTAGACATTTTGTTGATCCATATCTTCCCAAGGATTTTTTCGATCAACTGTATAAAACTTGATTTTTATTTACCCCTATTATGAAAGGAGAGATTGAAGTGGGCAAGAACTTATATTTTTTTATTTGTAGCTAACCCCTTACACTATATAATCATTTAAAAAAATTAGTTCCTAGTCTCACCAAAAATAAGAAAAAAATTTACAAAAAAGCATTAAATTTACTGTTCGAAAAATCGAACTTTGGGACGATATGGGTTAAAGAAACTTTTATCTTCGGAATGGAGTTGAACCAGCAACCATCTGATTACTGGTTATACTATTAAGTACTTATTTATGTAATGTAGAAAGGAAAATTAATAATAACGCCTCATTTTTTGCTGTAATTTTACATAATCCGAAAAAGTCTCGGAGTTCCAATAACCTTATAGAGATTCATTGGAAATCTTTTCACGGTATCAAAAACCTTCAGACATAAATTTTCACATATGGTAACAATGAACAAGCAAGCGGCGGAGGTGATTGTTTACATTTCTCAGAGAAAAATCCAAATGTAATTGAAGGATGTCAATTTCATTTGGATTTCACAAAACTACATGCATAAACCGTGGTCTTCACCTAATATAAAACATTTAACACTAACATCATGTATATGGTAAATGAAGATCGTTCAACTTAATGTTAATGTAAATTTTTTCATTTCTTAAAGCAAAAGTTAACATTAGCATTAAGTTGAACAGTATGTATTCATAAATCAATAACATAATGTCAGTGTTAATGTTGAATAATTTATGTTAGATGAGGACTGCGAGCAACAAATTTAATTCTTAAACTTCATACATAAAAAAATCTTTCTATCTTCTTCCTTTTCATACAAATTACATTTGTGATTCATTTTGTAAAATGAGAAAGAGTAAAAAACTGAGAACATTTAAGAAACTGTTTTGAAAATAAATTTTAATTGTCAAATCATCATATCATTACGTTGAGTCTACATTAGACAAATTTTTAAGATTTGTCTAATGTAGACTGAATATATCAGTATTATTGCAGTGTTAAAAGAAAATTGTCAGAGATCGAACGCTGACAATTTTCTTTTTGTCTTTATAATGCTTTGTAAAAGACGCCGTCTTGATTGTTGTTGGTACTTTTTACATGGTTTATTATAATATACGTTTTCCCCTATAATTGACAGAGATAAAAATTTGACGTTTGTCTTGATATAAATTTCTCAATGTTATACTGAGTTAAGAAAAACATATATTTTCTTTATGTCAATTTTAATTTTGTCATTTCACGTGTTTCTTAACAAAATCCATTTCATATAAAAACACTTATGGTAATTTTACAAAATGTAAAAATTTTTGCTGTACAAAAACAAAAAGTGACAAAAGTGATAAATATTTAATTTAATCGATAAATTTAATTTTTTCTTTAGAAGAGATTTGCTTATATGTTCTCAAATAATTTTTAGAAATTCCAAATTAATCGGAAAAAATTTTGACAGCGAATCAAGTTTTTGTCTAAGAACGAATATGTGTTCGTTTTGCTATCACCTTATCTTAATTCAACTTGAAGCATGTTATATTTTAAAAAATTATAATGAAATTCTAGTAATTTCGAATTATAAGAAGCGAAAAAAATGTTACATTTCGTTCCACCGCCTATTAAAATGTATAAAGGGCACTTAATGATACTGATTTATTGGTAAGTTCACATATTCAATATTTTTGCTTATAAAAAATGAAATATCAAATAAATGATACCAAACGGTGTATATAGGAATCTTTTCATAGATATTATTTTACAAGCTGCAAAGAAAAATGACCTTATATCTTTGCTGGTATATGGTCCAATTTACAAAATCAAATGTTCAAATTTTTGTGAAAAATGTTAAATTGTTAATTTTTTTACTTTTTACTTCTGAAGATACCAATATTTCATTTTGATCCATCTCACGAAAGGAAAATGTCAGAACGAAATTTTTGAAAAACTATAATTTTTCTGGCTAGCAACATCGATACTTTTGACTTTAGATCCACCCTTATATACATAAGTTATTCAAATTAAGGTTTTAACTAAGTATTGCTAAATATTTAAGTTAGAAAAAACTTTTTGCATGCTACATTGAAGAAACTACGTAAATAATTATAATTTGCATGTAGATATTAAGTGCAGATATCAAAGATATGAAATACCGATATTCGGGATTTATTCTTATTTCATATAATATTATAAGAGTGCAATAAGTTTAAGATTGTCTTACCTTCACATTTCTTTGTTTCTTTATCGTACGTAAATCCAAATTCACATATCTTTGAATTTATGTTAACACAACGAAAACCGCCATTAATGTTGACACAAGTTTGGTGACTTTTGCAGTCATGCAATTTTAGCAAGCATTCATTTATATCGACACATTCTGATGGTCTTAAAGGATCAATTTGAAATCCCTTAGGACACGTAATTTCTTTATCAATTTCGTCAAATTCATCCACATTATCGTCGACATCAATATCAACATCGTCATCGGTCTCCACATCGATTTTATCTTCTAAAAGGTCTTCATCTCTTGTTAAATTTATAGTCTTGTTTGCATTCAAGGTTTCCATTTTTTTATCACTATCTGATATTGGTGTACAAGTAACCATATTGTCGTTAAGTTTAAAACCTGGATGGCATTTGCAGACATATGATTCTTTGGTATTCTCACAAATTTGTTCGCATAGTGGAAATTTTCCGCAAATGTCATCTGTAACAATTTATTTTTTAATTTATCATTTTTATATAGGAAATACAGATATTATTAAAAATTGTCCCGGTATTAAAAATTTTTCATAATACCGAGCAAAAACGTTGGTTGCAATTTAATGAATTAAGAAGCTACTGCATTTTTACATTAGCCGAATAACTCACATCTTTAACACGGTGATGATATTAGAATAAATACAACAAAATAAAAAAATACATGAATTTGCTAACTGAATTTAAAAAATAATAAAAAGTAATATTTTTAAAAATCTGTAATTACTAAACAACTTCTGTGAAATGGAGACAGCATGTTATTGTAATTCCAAAGTAGCTAAATGTCATTACCAAGATTTTGCTGGGTATTTACGCAAATTTAAGTTAGTTTTATTCTATTTTCAACAGTCCTCGAACTAAACTTCATATAGATCTACCATTTTAATTAAATAACTTATAATAAAGAATTATAGTTAATTTTGCGAATTTTTCACCATAATGAATTGATAATTCTTGGTCCACTTTCGTTCATATATATCATAGTATTTTCGACGGATTTTATTTTTTCTTTAACTAATTAAAGAACAAAATTATCTGTTGAATAAATTTGAAGTCGATATCTTTACCGAGTCCAAAAATAAACGATTTTGAATTTTTGGTCGAAAAGGTATCTACACTCTTTTTTTCTGAATTTAAATTTTCTTTAACAACATATAATAATTTTATATATTTCTGAAAGGTATCTTCATAAAGAAGACTAAAGTAAAAAGCAAGCCTAATAACTCAAATGATAAAAGTACACACCTTCCCGAATTTGACCCATTTTATATGAGAGTTTTGCATTTCGTCTATATTTTCTGAAATCCAATGCAGTTTAACAATCTGTAATATGTTGTTAAAAGTTTTCAATCAAAATCTACGGGACTTCGGAAAAATGTAGATTTTATTTTATAAAAACCCATTGGAAATCGGACGAGAAACAAAAATATGTCAGAATCCCTTTAGCTCCGCCCCTGTGGGGATTTTTTGGTCCGCTTTCCATTGTAAACTCCTCTGCTACGCCTATACCAAATTTCATGCAAATCGAACCAGCAGATCAGAAGTTACAAATTTATTTCCAAAAAATTTCGATTTTGCCCCACTGTGCATTGGAAAAGCAACGCCCAGTGTAATATTCAACAAATGAAATGAAAATAATTCTGGAACAGATGCGATTTCAATGTGATTGTAAAGTTTAAGTTTTGAGCTTGGAACACATAGGGTATGAACATTTTAAAAACGTCATGATTCATTATATCTGAATCGAATTCAATCGCCAACTTAAAAATCGCAAAAAATTACTCAAGTCGTCAAACGAGCAATGAAAAGTCTCCACATCCGACAGCACTGGTTGCATTTTACGCACATGCAATAATTTCTTTGTGTGTGTTACTTGTAGTGTTCACATAACTAGTCGTCTTCACGTTACAAAAAATACTTAACATTAACACTAACATCATGAAACTGTTAAATGTATATCGTTCAATTTGATGTAAATGTTAATTTTTTCGATATTTAAACACGGTTGTTAAAGCAAATGTTAAAAGAACCATGTTTAAACATCGAAAAAATTACTATACTCAATAAATAAATAAAAATAAATAAAATTGAACGATCTACTTTTATCATTAACATGATACTAGTGTTAATGTTAAATATTTTATGTTACGTGAAGACGACTAGTAACATAAAACATTTAACATTTCCTATACCATTTACATGATGTTAGTGTTACATCATGTAAATGGTATATGAAGACTGTTGAACTAAACTGTAAGTTATGGATTCTGCACAAAAAACATCTTCCTTACCATAGAGCTCCGAAGAATCAAAAAAAAAATCACATTCTATTGCTTCTAGGCGGCTCATCTCGAACAAAAATCATGCATCATAAATGCGCTCCAGTAATGTTTTATTATAAAAGTCTGCTC
>MINK01012224.1:0-12433 GCA_001735545.1 Phormia regina
GGGAGATCTCATAGGGATTTATGGACAACAGATTACGGAATAAAACAGTGAAAAAATTACCTCTTATAGTTTGCCTGCATCTGCATTTTGAATTCAGCGAATTTCGATAAAAACCCTTTTTTATGTAACATTTTGGCAAATCATCCATTTTATTACATTGTTGTGTATTTTACATGGAACTTTTCTTAAAAATTTATAATCCACATAATTCTAAATATAAATCAAGAGTTTCATACAATTTGGACGACATTAACCTATAAACTTTAAAGGTCAAAGGTGAAATTTTGTAATATTTGCAATTTTTGATGGAAACTAGCCGAAAATTTGATATAACTTTCGGTAGAATATCATAAAACTTAAGAAATTTATTTATTAACAACTGATATTTACAATGATAGTGAAAAAAAATGAAATTAACCCTTAAACGGCTTTGGGGTCAAAATGACACCGATTTTTTAAAAACATGCCAATTTAAATATATTTCAATAAAACCCGTTTGCAATCCCATTAATTCAGCAAATTGATAAAAAAATTGGGTATTAACCCTTTTTGAAAGGTTCGGCATAACATTTTTTTTCCTTCATACAAGCTTGGAGCACTCTAATGTATATGAGTGCATATACATATGTACATTGATAAAAAAATAAATAAAAAAACTTAAGCTTATAAACTGACATTCATATTTCTTCATATAATTGAATACATTCATAGAAGAAAATACAATCAATTACTTTTAGTTAAGAAAACCTACTAAAATATATTATAAAAGTAAATATTTAATATATTTTAGAAAAATCAATTTTTTCATTAAATTTAACAAAATAGATAAAACATCCCCCCTTTATCAGAAAGTACTTTGTGCGGATTTTTGCATTTATACATTGTGTAATATTGATTTAGTTTCTAATAAAAATACTTAAGTCATACAAATTTTTATAGTATCCCCAAGAATCCTTTTCTTCAAAATAAATTTATTTTGGTCCATAACTTCCAAACTAAATGAGACTCCAGCTTAAAATTTTACATAAGTACGTGGAGAGAAAAGCTATGGCAATTATATATTTTTATACCCTGCACCACCATAAGTGGTTGGAGTATTATGCGTTTATGCTGATGTTTGTAACGCACAGAAAAAATGATCGGACCCCCACCATAAAGTATACCGTTCGACTCAGAATCATTTTCTGAATCATGTAATGCACTTTAGTTTCCAGCTGGGGTATACTCTGTTCAATTTCTTCAAAGGTCTGCTTCCTTTGATTGTTACCACAGAGCTTCCTTGTGACAAGAAAAACGACGAAATGATATCTATCTATGAGGGGAAAGAATAGGGTTGACAATTTTAGTTCTTAGGTTGGTTAACAAGATTCAACTCTCAATCGGCTAACTATGGGTTTCTTCTCTAAAATAAAATCCGACGAGATAAATGCTTCTGCTCTCGATCGGCTAACTAAGATCGTATGAACTAGTTTACGAAATAAATCCGACGAGATAAATGCTTCTGTCGTCTAACTAGGATCGTACGCACTTCTAAATACAATCCGACGATATAAATGCTTCTGCTCTCGGCTAACTACAATCGTATGCACTTCTAAATACATTCCGACGAGATAAATGCTTCGGCTCTCTGTCGGCTAACTAAGATCGTATGAGCTATTTTACAAACTAAATACAATACGGTTAACTATGGTACTAAATACGATCCGACGACATAAATTCTTCGGCTCTCGGTCAGCTAACTACAAGTTTCGGCCTTCAGAATACAATCCGATGAGATAAATTCTTCAGCTCTCAATCGGCTAACTACGGTTCTAGTAAAATCCGTCGAGATAAATTCTTCAGCACCGGTCGGCTAACTACGTATTCGGTTATGGTTCGGAAGAAAGAACTTCGGTCGTGTTTGGTGATACTTTGTTCCCTTAGATCAAAGTATAACAAGATCGGTACTTCGGTTCTTGCTCCAATGTGTTGTCGTAATCTTGACTATTTATGTTTAAATTAACATAAACTAAATGAGAATTTTAAATTCTCCAATTGCATTGTAACTTCTACTGTAGTTACAATATGTTAATATGTTGGAGGTTTAATATTTGTAACTACACGTAACAATCGATTTAACGATGTCCGTCCATATGGTCAATGTTAACCTTGTGAAAAAATAACAAATCGCAAATTTTAAAAATACTTTTTTTGAGATATACTGATTTATATGTTGACCTGATTTATAAACCGAAAAGAGGCATGAGACTAAAACCTTATAATTTGAAAAAACACTTGATCAATGGTCAATACTTTTGCTGAATTTGATTGAATTAGAGATCCGATTGCGGAACGGCATATCCACTTTGAAAAGGGATCACTCACATCGAAACACTTTAGAAGTACAATAAATACAAAAATTTATAACATAAATCTTTAAGGAAATACTTATAAATTATGTTTAAACAAATGGTCTTCGTCGTTCCTTACATCTAATGGAATTTGGACCCACATTTGGTAACCACTATACTCTGTATGACGATGCGAAAGATAGGAAGTAATAAGATAATCTTTCAGCCGTCAAACAACCGATTTTGATCCGCCGGCGACAAATTTTTAGGAAAGCAGCCACCGCCGGTAAAATTGTTCGGCCTAGGTCTCTGATCAACAAACAACTAAACTTTGTTTACATTTTAATATTTTGCACAAACTTTAAACTGAAAATTTTTTAATTCAAAATAATTAATAAAATATGTTAGCTACAACAGGAAATGCTTTAGCAGCTACAGCTGGTATACCAGATAAATCATGGCAACCAAATTTTGTTACACTAGAAACAACGTAAGTCTAACAATAATAACAAAATCGTATACCTTCTAAATAATTTCATTTGCAGCATGGGAGAAATTACAATAGAATTGTATTGGAAACATGCTCCTAACACATGTCGTAACTTTGCCGAACTAGCTAGACGTGGTTATTACAACAATGTAGTCTTTCATCGCATCATTAGGGATTTTATGATACAAGGTGGTGATCCCACGGGTACCGGTCGTGGTGGTAGTTCTATATATGGCGGTGAATTTGCGGATGAAATACATCCGGATTTAAAGCACACTGGGGCCGGTATATTATCAATGGCCAATTCTGGACCTAATACGAATGGCTCACAATTTTTCATAACACTCGCACCCACCCAATGGTTAGATGGTAAACATGCAATTTTTGGTAGAGTATATGCCGGTATGCAGGTGGTTAAACGTATTGGTATGGTGGAAACTGATAAAAATGATCGTCCCGTAGACAGTGTCCGTATATTAAAAGCTAAGGTAGATAAATTATAGTTTCTTTGGAGTATATTTATTGTTTTATATAGACATATACGTTTTAAATAAATTTAACTTAAATTAAAGGACATAAAGTTTTGGTATCTATTAAATCTAAGGGTTGGTTATCCAAATCCTATACGGTACTGTCCAACATATCAACCAGACGTTTAATTTCTTTTCTGTAATAAGAATTTGTTAAAAATGAATGGATCTTTTTTATTCAGACAAATGTTTGTATTTTAACTTACATTCGTAATCCCACTTGTTCTGTAGGTTGCATAGATTTAGTGATTTCTTCGGTTTTAGCCATTATGGTATACATGCACTTAATATTGGCATCCATACTGTCAGTCAATTTATTTACTGCATTTTTATGCACCTCTACATTATCGGCCGTTATTGAAGAAATGGAGTGTAAAAGATTACATAAATTCTCTGTTAAATTATCTACCGAAGTGGCCAAATATTGAGCTTCGATTTCAATATCATTCAAAACGTTGGCATCGATTTGTGGTAATTGTGGCATAAGCAAAAATTGTTTCGTCATGCCACCACCGGTGGATGTTGAAGGTGTACTATGATGTGAGGTACTAGTTTTGGTAAAATCATAGGTTTCTATTTTTTATATTAAAAAAAAGAAAATAAATAAAATTGTTTTAAAAAATAAAAAGTAGTTTACAGAATTTACCTTCTCTACCCGGTGGACTGGTTAAACGTAATTTTTCCTCCAAATTCTCGGCCACAAAATGTCTCATTTGGCAGTCAGCATTCTCGGCACCTTCTAACTCATACGGTATAGCATCACTTAGTAAGCTTTGTGGTCTTTTAGGCGTTTTATTACTATTATCACAAGAACTACTTTTTGAATTATCCTCTTCATCTTCCTCATCATCTAAACTTTCATCTCTTAACAGCATTGACGAATTAGCTGTCGGCGTTAGGTCATTTATTACATTATCCGGTACAGCTCCAGCATATTGGGCTAAAAATGGTATTTCCTTGTAAGATGATGCTACATCTGAATTCGAATTAGTCGATGTTTTGCGTGATCTTGTTGTGTTGCCTGCTTCTACTTGTTTTGCTTTTTCTTCAGCAATTTCTTCATCGGTTAAACCATAACGTGGTCTTATAGGTATGTCTTGTGTACGCCTGGACATAATTAAATTCTTTTGTAATATGGAACAGTTTGATAAAATTCAGATTTTTGTTTATTGATTTTTTTTTTCATGATAAACAAAAAAATGTCATTTGCCTCTCACTAGACAGCTGTTGTTATGAAATAGGAGTCACCCTGTTTTATGAAGAAAGTGATGCCAAGTTAATATTGGAAATTTAACGGAAATTCAAATGAGTAAAGTTACAAATTTCTATTAATTTAGTGCATATTTTTGCACATTTTCATAAATTTTGATCGAGAAGAAAAGACATTATTTCAATATGTAGTGCGAATCTTATATATAATCTTTATAAATGATCTCTCCTAATATTTAAGAAAAAAACAAAAATGTCAAGTTTCTATCGTAATTAATAGCTTATGAGATGTAGTTTTGTATGAACTTTATTATTAATGTAAACATTTTCTTTCATATACTTTCCTTAACAAAAAATTTTAATTCAAACAACTTGCAATAATTTCGAATGTTATCTCTTTTTTTATTTAATAAAATTTTGTGATGATAAAACAAAATGTTTATGATTTCATCATACATTGCTACAATTCACATGTTTCTTATTAATTTTTTTGTCTGATCATCATCTTCATTGGGATTAAGCATTTTATTTTCGAATAATTTAAATTTGTTTTTTATACAATGTATATAAGAAGATTATTGTTTAAACTTAAATACATATATTTTTATATGGATAAATACATACACTCGCACTATAAATAAATAAACAAAAAATTTTTATAAATATTAAGCCAATTTAAGATTCTAAAGAGAAAAAAATGTACAAAAAAAATATTTTCAAATAAAATTATATAGATATTGGAATAAATTTTGGAATTGCAATATAAATATCTTTAAAAAAAAAAACATATAACAAAAAATACAGGTTAGTAAATTAATACCATAATTATAAAATATAATTAAGAAGAAATTTGATCCATTATTTTCCTTGGTTACCATTTATTTCAATTAAGGACGTTTTTTCATATTTTTATACATATGTTGTATTTGTTTAATTTTTGTAATTCAGTTTCTTTTCAATTCTTTAATTCAACTGAAATACATTTTAATTTATTTTTTGTTCCTATTTTGTTTTATTAAAAAAGGCCCAAATCTTAATTATTTTTTTTTTTTTAAAGGTAAACACTCTTATACACCAAATGTTATTGGTTCTTTTCAATTTATGTTTTTGCACAAACTCTTAAAAGGAAAATAGAAAAATATGTTTAAATCTAACACCAGGATTAATTTTTAAATTGTAAGCAAATTATTAAGATAACAATTGCTAAAATGACGCCAAATATACCCAACAATATCAATTTCTTTTTGCGTAATTTATTCTGTAAATGAAAAAAGTTAATAATTATAAAATGTTCATTAGAAATCAAATATTATATTTACCTTATAAGAATGAGCTAAACGTAAATTGTCTGTGCCCTGAGATACATAAACACTAGTTTGTTCAACAGATGATTCTATGGAATCAACGGTAAGACCTTGTTCGTATACCATGGCTCCCAGTTTTTTATAAATCTCATTAACACCCACAATATTTTCCTAAATGTAATAAAATATATATTATATAATGAGATTTGAATCTAAAAATAAATTCAATTAATATTTACCTCCAATTCTCTTATGGCTCTTTCTTGTTCCTCTAAAGCTTGTAAATCAATATCTTCTTGCATTTGTGTTTGTTGTTGCTGCTGAGACTTACGTCCAAAGAGATTGTCTTCGAAAAAGGAATTGTTACTGCCATTGGATGTATTGTTTGAGTTACCAGGTGGTTTTGCAATATTGTATTGATTTGCCCGAGCTTGGCGCACTTGATTCTTTTCAATATCGACAGTTTTACGTTGAACGGCCTATAAAAATGTAAAAATTTTACATAAATTCAAGAATTCTGATTCAAATTCTGAAAAACTTAAATGACTTTAAAAAAGGAACTTTAAAAAAAGGAACTAAACAAATAAAAATTTTGTTCAAACTTTTACTAATGCTGGTAGGGGTCAACTTCATTCGTGGTCTTTTGAAATAAAATCATAGGACACTAAAAAAATTCATTTCTATCTATATAACATGTCAAAAAGTGTTGGAAAAGTTTCTCTAGAGTATATGGGCTTGTTCCCTGTTCTTCCATTTCCCGACTTTCTATATTTGAAAAAAATATTTTGATCAGTAAGAATTATTGTGTATTTCGAATCGAAATGAAAAAAAAAAAAATAAAATATATAGAATCTTTTTTTTAATCAAACCCAAACCCAACTCATTTCGGCTTTTTTATTAACTCCTACTCAGTTTTAACATTTAAATATGGTCCCGCCAACGACATAATTTCGCTTTTTTACCTCCTGATTGGTATATCATAAATTTATCATATTGTACTTCTTTCATTTCCGATAATGAAAACGGGCTATATGAACATTTTATAATACATATAAAATAAGACAAAACAGGCTATCTACCATAACTTTGGAAATAAGAAGGTAAAGGATTTATTTTTTAGTGTGAGGTTACGTAGACGTAATATTAAATAACTTTTAGAACGGACAGTTTTTATATTCCACTGAAAAATTTTTTATGCATGTGGCCCGTTTTGAATATAAACCCTCGATATACAACATTTTTTAATGATGCATTTTCTACTGAAAATTATTAAAAAAATTTTACCAAATAAAAACAATTTTTATACTTCGTTATCATTTCAATACATAAACAAAATTAGTATCATGATAAATGGGCAAAAAAAGAATTAACAAAACAATTTGTATATAAATGTGTATGTGTGTGCCCAATATTTATATTGTTTTCTTTACTATGATGACTAATTCGCTAATGTTAAATGAATTAAACAATAAGAAATTTAATAACAAACCTGAAATGATGTTAAAGCAGCAGTAAATTCATCTACCAAACGATCTCTTTGTATTTTTAAGTGTCGTTCTTTGCATTTGTCCACTTCTTTTAATTGATTATTGGTATCGGAAACTAACTGATGGGTATAGGTCATAATTTGATGGCTGAAATATTTTTTAATAATAAATTATATTAAAGACATCTTTTAGGCATAACAAAATAAAATTTACATACAGTTGTTTTTTCAAATCTGGTGAATCCTGAGGTGTATTACATTGATTAACCATACGTTGCATGGTAGAAACTGTTAAATTAAAGGAATATTTTTTTAAAATATTCATACAAAACTATGTGGGTTTTTTATTTACCATTTTGTAAGATTTTTTGTATACTGGTGGCTATAGTTTGAGCCAATCTTTGAAAATCAATTTCACTCAGGGCTTGTGTGTTGGCATTTCCATTAATACCACCACCACCTCCTCCTCCACCCCCTCCTATTCCATTTTCCAAATGCTGCAAATCCATGCTTTCGTATGCGTTCAGTTTGATGGAATTTTATAAATTTAATATATCAGGAATCGTCGCAGCTTACTCTTTGTTATAGCTTTCGATAATTTAGAGGGCGGCTCACAATAAATGGAAATAAAATTAAACGAGACCTTGTATTACGATTATGTATGTATGTTTTTGTTTTCTGGCTGACTACTTTTTACTTTGTTTCTTTGCCAAAACCAATTGAAATTAATTTGAAAAATTCTTTTGCTACACAAACAATTTCACAATAATTATATTTTAAACTAAATTATTTAAATGTAACATGTATTTCGTCCATACAATATGCGTTGGTCTGAAATTTACAATAAATATTTTCACTCCGACCCTTATTTGTAATGCACTACTTTTCTTTCGTCTGTTTCTGAAAGTGACGTAGTTTTTTTTTCTGTTTAGTCTTTTTTTTTTTAATTTTTTTGCATTCTTTTAATTATACATTTATTTACTAAATATTGATCGACTTTTTGTTGCGTGTAGGTATTTTTTATATATTAATTAACCTACTTGTCTTTTTAATAAATTCATTTAATTACAGCAAATTTTTATTGTTAAAAAAACATTTGTTTAATTACGTTTTTTTCTTTATTTGTATTTTTTCCTTTATACTACAATCAGAAACCTACGCCGAACTATTGTAGCGGCGGCGGAGACTTACCTAAAATTTATCGGCGGCAACTCAAAATCAGCTGTTGCTAGTTTTCATATCGTCCTATAGAGTACATTGGTTCCCAAATGTGGTTCCAGTTCCCCCTAGATATAAGGGAATCTGAAGAGCTTTTATAAGTATTTGCCCGCTTTTCTTGGGTACTCAATATAACAAAGTAGTTACTCAATACTTTCAGAGTTCAATTTCTTAATGATATATTAAGAATATAACTCGTTATGAAACTATAAGTTTTTATTTATTTTGTGTTTTATATAAACAAATTTACAAGATTTTGTTTAAAATTTCACAATTCAAGCCAGTACATCTTCAACAACGGAATTTTTTAAATTCTTAAAAAATATATACAGTTACCGAAATCAATCATTATACGGTTTAAAAAGATTTAACTTAGAAAAAATTCTTAAGTAACAAAAAAATATCAAAATTTTTTTCAAGGCGTGGACTTTTAATGCAAAAAAGTCGCTTCAAAATTCGGTATGTACTTAAATTTCTTCCGAGAATGTAAGAAGATAGTTGACGAAAACGAAATTTATAATAATACAGACCGGAAATGTCACTAATAACATCCTCATATATCCAAAAGTATAAAAAATGCGAAATTGGTAACAGAACTTTCGGTTGGATCCAAAAAATACAGATTGGTAACCATTCATACATTCTGTACAATGAAGCATAATGCTGTTTGTAATATTTCAGAGTGAACTTTGTCATTTCAAATTGTCAGGTATGGTTTTCCAAGGAAATAGTATTTCCTCAAATTGTTTTCTTATGTTCTCAACAGAAATTTGTGATCCAAGTATATTTTTAACCGATTTATTACAAATAAAGCTTCAGATTTTTACAGTTTTTAAGATAATTTTCACTTATTTGTATTGAGTGATCTCGTAATCGTGTTTTAGTTAAATTTTATGAAAAATAAATCGCAAATTTTAATTTTCTAAGAATATTAATATTATTAATTAATTAAAACCTATGTTTATGAATTCTGTTAAAAATTATTTTGTTTAAAAAACAAAAACCCTTTTTTTTTAAATAAGCTAACTAAAAAACTCGATTATTAATTAAAAAAATTTTACATTTCGGTAAAATTTATTTTATTCACTATTAATTAAAATCTTTACAAAAATCTAATTTTTCACTAAAAATACGTACTATTACAAAATATATAGTTTTTCACTAACAATTTTATTTTTCACTAAAAATCTACTTTTTTTGCTTAGAATCAAATTTTTATATAAAATGTTTCTTTAAAAACCTAATTTTGCAAAAAAAAAACAGTATTTCCCACAAAAAAAATTTAATTTTTTACAAAAACCTTAATTTTCGTATAAATTTAAAAAAATTTTAAAATATATGATATTTAAAATAACTCAAATAATATACTTTGTAAATTGGATATATATAATTAAAACATAAGATCAGATCAAAAAGAAAATCACAAGAAAGTGACTTTTAATCTTATTGTATTTTTAAAAAACATATTAAAAACGAATGAGTGCGAACATTATTTAACTTATCCCCTGTTTTTATAAGACAAACGGAAAATTTGTCTCGTCAAAATGTATAGAAAACAACAAATAAATTTAAATTTTTTTTGTTGTTTTCCATACATTTTGACAATTCACTTTTATCGTTTGTCTTATAAAAACTGGGGATTAATTTCTTAACTTCTTTAATTAAAAAAAAAACAACATCGGCAACTCCATTACAAAAATACATTTCTTCATCCACCATATACTGACATTTCAATTCGCTTGGATTTTTTCCCAATTCTCTTTTGTTTGACATTTTTAATTTTTTCCTGAAAAGATTACTGTGGCGAATTTGTAACAGAGAACATGCCGAGAAAATATTTTCGACGGCGGTGTAGCATTTTTTAATCAGCGGCGGGTATATCTTCGGCTGGTACTGGGTATATATTACTAAACCTACAAAATAGAATTGAGGATCTCATCATTATTATTATATTAATTCACTTTTATATGTTATTTTAATTTTAATTTAAAAATTATATACGTAAGTAAAATTATAATAATAGGTGGTGCCACTGCGTTTTTGCATAGGAATACAAAAACAATTTGACAGTTCCGACGAATGTCAATAAAAAATCTAAAACAGCTGATCTTACGATCATTTTTTCTAATTATACTTCGGATTTTGAGCCAATGAAAACGACGGCGGCGTATAAAGTAGAAAATTCTCCGTTGGCGGCGCAAAGTCGGCTTGGAGCCCAACGGCTTATCTGAATTGCAGCAGTAAAATTAGTTTTTTCGTGACACATCTAACAATCGGTCGAGGCGTGGTTATAAAAGTTTTTATAATTTACAATAAAATATTAAATAAAAAGTAAAATTTATTTAATAAGTTTATAAATTTTAACTAAAGTATTAATTTAATAAAACATAATGGCTAACAGATTACCGGCTTGTGTAATTGATGTGGGAACCGGGTAAGTGTGTGTGCATTTTTTACAAAAAAAGTGCTTGCAAAAAATCAAAATTAAAGGGGGTACACAAGAAAAACATTGTCATATGTGGAAAAACTGGGACAGTGTACAAAAGATAATAAGAAAACTCGATTGATTTTTTACTTTGGCCCAATTGCAGCTATACAAAATTGGGATTTGCTGGTAACAAGGAACCACAATTCATTATACCCTCGGCTATTGCTATTAAAGAGTCAGCCCGTGTGGGCGACACCAACACCAGACGTATTACAAAAGGTATTGAGGATTTAGATTTTTACATAGGCGATGAAGCCTTTGATGCTACTGGCTACTCAGTTAAGGTAAGACATGCCATAGTTAATGGGTTTATGTTTTGGTTTCATTTCAATGAAATCAGTTGTATGATATTGATTATGACTAATCAAATGTTATCTCTAACTATTATTCTTTTTTACATTTCTTCGTTTTATATTTGATGTGTGTGTGTAATCGCATATGGTTTTTATATATATTTTTTTTTTTTTTACATATAGTATCCAGTACGTCATGGTTTGGTGGAAGATTGGGATTTAATGGAAAGATTTTTAGAACAATGCATTTTTAAATACTTAAGAGCTGAACCAGAAGATCATCATTTTTTACTTACTGAACCTCCATTAAATACTCCCGAAAATCGCGAGTATACTGCTGAAATTATGTTTGAGACATTTAATGTTCCTGGTCTTTATATTGCTGTGCAGGTATGTTCTTTTTTTTGTTATTTAAATGAAGAAAGAAGATTGCTAATGAAATATTATTCTTTTACATTTTTAGGCCGTTTTAGCTTTGGCTGCCAGTTGGGCTTCCAGACCAGTCGAGGAACGTACCCTCACTGGCATAGTTGTTGATAGTGGTGATGGTGTTACTCATGTCATTCCAGTGGTAAGTATTGAATTTATTTTAATTTACTTAATGATAGAAACGACTTCTTAAAAAAAAATTAATACAATGTAAATTAGAAGCAGCAATAAGTATTCAAATCTTAAATGTGATTCTGATTTAAGGAATGAATAAATTGAACTCGCTACATGTAAATTAAAATTAAATTAAAAATACTGTTCATATAGCTAAGATACAGTTTTTTGCACTACAAATAGAATTGAAAAAGCTTTCTTAATTTTGTGCAATACCTAAAATCAAACTTTTAGGTCCATTGTACTGAAAACCGACCAGAGTATCTGATCGGACTGCTAATACTTTTATTTTTTACAATGATTCTTTAATAACATCTTTAGAACTAGTGGTATCACAACCAATTCTGACACCAATGGTCCAGAATCTATTTGTTGTTCTAAATTAGTTTTAAATAATGTTTTAGTTCTTAAGAACTAATTCTCTATGACTTATATATCACTTCTGAGAATAAATTAATGGTTCTCGAATGACTTCCTAGAAC
>MINK01012226.1:271-11311 GCA_001735545.1 Phormia regina
TTTTTTTTTTTTTTGGACTTAGTGGCAGCATGCTACCATCTAGTGGCCCACGACTACTCCGAGTCCACACCTGGACTGCGTCAGCATTTCATCAGGGTGGTTGGTTTTATTTTTTCTTTATGTTCTCAACGTTTGGTTTCATTCCTACATCCTCTCATCTTAGAAGGTTCGGAACTACTGAGCATATATCCTTTATAACTGTGACTATAGCATCAGCTATAGTATAGACCATAGTTTTGGCTATAGTAAAGACTATAGCACTTGGTTATAGTATGGACTATAGCACTTGACTGTAGTATAGACTACAGCAGTTGCTATGGTATAGATTAAAGCTGTTGGCGGTAGTGTAAACTATAGCTTTGGCTATTGTATAGACTATAGGGGATGGTTATAGTATAGACTATGGCGGATGGCTATAGTATAGACTGCAGCAGTTGGCTATATTGTAGAATACAGCTTTTAGTTAAAGAATAGACTTTGGCTATTGTATAGACTGTAGCTTTACCTATTGAACAGACTATAGATTTGGCTATGATATAGATTATGGCTTTGGCTATAGTGTACAATATACCATTTATTATAGTCAAAGGTATAGTCTATTAAAAAGCTTTTCCTATAGTATATAGTATACTATAAATTTACTAACTATGACTTGCCTAAAATTATGCCTCACTTTTTTAAATATAATTTTTGAAACCCAATCTAGTCAAATTATTTAACATCATCCAGAATTTATTGATTAATTTGAAGATTTATTATTTGTTATTGACTATTTTTAATAAATAAAACCCATTGAAGTAAATTGAAATCCATAAAAAAAAAACAAAATACAATAAAAAAAGGAAAGAAAACATATATTCAGTTTGCTTAAAAACAAATTCAAATAACATCATTTGTATTTAAGAATTTATAAAGAAATTGTTGTTAGTTGTTACAGAGGTTGTTACAATTTGTTGTTGTTGTTTTTGTTTAAGGTTTTGCTGTTGTTTATATATACGTTTTTTTTTTATTCGTTGCTGATGAATCAAATACAAATTACAGACAGTTGATAGACAGCAGTTTTGTATATTTAACAAATGAAATAGTAGACAGAGACTATAAAGACAGACAACTGGACAGACATTTAGGCATTCAATGAAAAGCTACATTGCAATATAAATGAATGGACAAATAGACTATGAGACGGACATACATATAGAGAAATTGGTTTTTAACAAATGAATTGTATTGAATGTACAATATTTGTAGATTTAAAGCAAATGAGTGCAGACTTAATAAAGCATATATGTGTGTGTGTATATATTTACATATACACATATTTGTATAGGGAATATGATTTTATGAGGTATGAGGTTTTAGGGATTTTTATATTTTTTCTTTTTTTTTTTTAGTGCTTTACAAATAAATCATACTTGTATATATTATTCAATAGACATTTTTTTAATAATAAATGAAAAAATATAGTTTTTTTATACATATAAATTAATATTAGGGATATTCAAGATAATATAATGATAGATTTTTTTATGCTATGCCTAAGCTTTAATGGAAGGAAATTCTTATTATTTTTATGGACACATTATGAGCCTTTCTAGTAAATTTATAAAAATGTCATGGTATTTGTATTGCTTATGGAAATGTTATATAGAAATTATAAAAAATCTCCATATAACATTTATACAAATAACAAAATATATAAATGAATTTGTAATAACAAAAAAATATATATCCAACAAACTTTAATAAATCATAGAAAATCCTATAGAAAATCTGTTAGGTTGTGGTTTTTACACTCATATATTTGAGTATCAGACACTATTGGTTAAAAAAAAAACATATACAAACTAGACAGATATTTTTCTTTTTTATAAAAAAAAAGGAAAAAATTATTTTCATAAAAAAATAATATTGAAAAATATAAAATATATTTAAATAAAACTCAACATATTCAATGATTAGTTTTTTATTTATTTAAGTAGAGTTCTTTTATTACACTTTTTTTATTAAACAACATACAGTTTGTGATTAAAATGTATTTCTTTCTTTTTTTTTACTTTTTTTAAAACAAATAATTGTTATTTTATATAGTAAATTTCATTTACATAAACTATTTGTTTTTTTATATTAATCTAAAAATTTTTATTTAAAATTTAAGAAAATTTTGTTATAATTTTTTCAATTTCATTTCATATTTTAATATTTACAGATACTCCTTCATTTGCCATATCACGTACCCCTGGCTTTGGTTATCCTTTGCGTGAGGGCATAGAGGTTTCATTAAAATGTGATGTGGATTCAAATCCGCCCAGTACCCCCCGATGGCAAAAAGATGATGGTGAACCACCGGTATGTTAAAGAAATTATTGATCTTTATTTTAACTGAAAATCTAAAGGATTGTACAGATAATTGGCTTAAGTTAAAAGTCTTTTATTAATCTCAAAATTATTTTAATATAATTGAAAGTTTGCTTGTGTATTTGATCTTTATATAGTCTAAATTTAACCTTAACTAAATTATATTTTGAAGTCTCATAATTCTTAAGTGTAACTTATTTATACATCTCAATACCAGCTTCAATAATGGTTAAGGTCTTATTAAATCCCAAATTATCATTAATTACTGCCCTTAAACTGGTCTCAAATTGGTCTTAATATATTGTCAAAATTAGCTTGAGACAAAGGCGACTCTTTTCAGTTTAAAATTGTATATTATTATAACCTTTTAAATGCTACCAAATTTATGTTGCTTTCTAGTACCAAATTAGCTTTAATTGGGTTTTCATATGGCCCCAAAAAATTACAATTTAAAATTTAAATTAGCATTAATCATTTGAATACAAATACTTTTATTTATAGTCCAAAATTAGCTTGAATTAAAGTGTATTTTTGTAGTTCTAAAATGCTTTTAATTTTAGTCTTTGGTACAGTTCAGATCTCAGGTAAAAGCATAAAACAAGTTGGCTTTAATCCTATGTTTTTAAATAGTCTCAGTGACCCAAATTATGGATTTTAATAGTAAGAATGTAGTTTTAAAAATATACAAACTAAAATACAAGCTAAGGCTCGAATTAATTTTAGTCGGGTGTCTTGAAATTGTCCCAAATTACCTTTAATTATAATCCAAAAATATCTTAAATAAAAGGTGTGAGCAGTTCAAAAAGTTCAGGTCTAAAAAGAAATTTTTAAATTAACTTTAATCATGGAACTTTAAATAGTCCCAAATAAGCTTTAAATATTGTCCCAAAATAAGTTAAGCTATTTTTTAGGACCCAAATAAATTTTGATAGAATAAATTTATATTGTCCCAAAAAGTATTAGTTTGAAACTTTATTGTACTTTCTATTGTATTTTTTTTATAATATTTAAAATAGTACCAAATTTTAGTACCAATTTTTTATTTAAACTTAATATAGTAAAAAAATCAATTCTTAGGTTCAGATTTGTGAAGATGAATAAATACCGTTAATTATAGATCAAAATTTATATGAATAAATAGTCTTTAATACCAGATCTAAGTAGAAGTCAAAACAGCGTCTTTAAATAGTCTCAAATTTGCTTTAATCTTTGTCCCAAAATATACAAAAGTTTAATTGTTTTTTAGGAACCTAAATTTTAACAAAAAAGATGTTATAGTCCCAAAAAACATTGGGACTTTAGTTTAAAATCTTATTGTACTTTTCATTGTAGCCATTATTGCAGTTTTTAAAATAGTACCAAATTTATGATGGTTTGTAGTACCAAATTCAATTTGATTTAAACATAATATAGTTCAAAGGAAATCCAATAAATGGTTCAGCTTTGTTGAAATATTTACCGTTAGTAATAGTCCGAAATATCAGATATAAGTGGACACAATATTAGCATTAGGTTTTTAAAATGTTTTCAAATTTGCTTTAAGCTTTGTCCTAAAATAAATTGAATTCTAAGTTATTTTTAAAATTCCAAATAAGTTTTTAATAGAAGGGTTCCAAAAAACATAAGTTTGAATTCTTATTGTAATTTTTATAGTCCTTTTTATTTCAATCTTTAGAATAGTTTCAAATTTATGTTGATTTGTAGTAGCTTGATTCAATCTGAAAATGGTCCCAAAAGCTTCAATCTAAAGTGTGCTTTAAGTGGACGTACTTAAATACCATTAATTACAGTCCAACATTTTTATGGGAAGAAGGTCTTCAATGTTAGATCTAAGTCGAAATAATAGTAGGATTGTAGGATTTTAAACAGCCTCAAATCTGCTTTAATCATTTTCCCAAAATAAAATAAACTTTAGGTTTTTTAAAGATCAAAATAAGTCCTTAGAAGGGATTTATATAGTTCCAAAAAACATGAGTTTAAATTCCTACTGTAATTTTTATAGTACTATTTATTTTAGTCTTTAAAATAATACCATAATTATGTTCGTATCTTGTGTCAAATTCAATTTCATTTAAACTTAATATAGTCCAAAAAACAATATAAAGTTCTAATTTAAGTGATTTGTACTAAGCTCTTTCAAAGTATACAAACTTTATATTTGTTTATAATCAATAAATAGTCCCAATTTACCTTAAATTGTTTAAAAATTATTTGAGTAAAAAATGTAATTCAAAAATGCCATAATGTTTTTAATTATAGACCTTTACACAGTTAAAAAAATAGATCCAAAATAAGTCCACAATCTTAGAACTTTATATACCAAAAATAAGCTTTCATTATATAATTTTATATAGCCCAAGCTAGATATAATATATACAAAATATGTACAAACTCGGGACATTTTATAGTCCCAAAAGAAAGTATAATCATTAATTCTAGATCTTACACTTTTTCCAATTATTTATAAACTATAATTTTTAATAATTTATATTTCACACTTGATTGCTTTATTATTTTAATTATAAATTTATACCTTTAATATTTATATATAATTTTTTATACCTCCTTCCAGGTTCCACAAACTGGTGATGGTTTCCTTAATTTCACTTCAATACGGCGTGAACATTCTGGCTGGTATAAATGTACATCGCGTCATTTAAATTTTCAATATTCATCGATTGGTTACTATCTAAGTGTAAGATGTAAGTATCCAATAAACCAAAACTGAAAAAATGAAAAAAACAATTTAAAAATATAAAAAATATATGATTTAAACCCCCAAAAGTTATCAATATTTCATAACAAATGACTGCACAAATGCGTAAAATTACCTTTAGATGGGAAACAAAAACAAGTCAAGGGATTTCATATACAAACACATATACAAACATAGAAGTCATTGCAAGTAAACCCTGCAGTTTTCAAAATAATTTTTAGTTATTCGAAATAAAAAATAATTTGTTGAGAGTTTGAGAATAAAAACTTTATAACTTTCTTAAGAATTTAAACAAAATTTCAAATATATTTTTATTAACTACTAATAATAAGTCTCCAAAACTACGGGAAGACATTTTAGCAAATACATATGAATATGTTTATGTATATTTAAATAAACTGTCACTGTGTATATGTATGATACTTTACACAGAGAGACAACATTTTTATTGAAGCATAAAAAACCACTGTCTATTTTTTCTTTTTTAACAACATACAGCCAAGAACGCCAAAATTACCAAACAAAAAAATGTATTGAAAAATGATTTTCCCCCCTTACCCAATAATTTTTATATTATTGCTTGACTATCAGCAACACATTGACAACACAATATACACATATACACGAGAAAACAAGGACTAACCCTCATATATTTAAATAATAAAAAAAATAAACTTTAAATAAAATATATAGTATATGAATACCTAGTGAAGACAAGGAGGCAAGCAGCCTGGTAGTCAGGTCATGAAATATGAAATCGAAAATTAAAAACAAAAAAAATGCAAAACATCGAAGGGTGTTTTTTATAGGCACAACACATGTCAAATGACAAAAAATATGTTCTTATATAAATTTTTGGCAAAATAAATATAACACAAGGAACATAAAAAAACACAACTCTCAAGTGAAAACATTCTAAGGGTGTTGACAAATTTGTTTATATGTATGCAAAAATTCAACACATACTTTTATGTATAAAGCTTTTAAACCCCCTAAAAATATGCTTTAAAATAAGTTCTTTTCGTATTTTTTGCAACATGGTTGTTTGTGCCCTGTGTAAAGAGAGTAGCACATATTTGCAAATGTGTTTGACAAAATCTAGTATAACATCAATGTTATGAATAAAAAAAATCTCTATGAGTGTGGGTTTATTTATATATAATCACTTATATTTACATACACATACAGGCTGTCACAAGAAAAACACTTGTTTATGGTTGTTGTCGTAAATATTTGCATTTAACACCAATATTTTTTTTTAATTTTTTTTTCCACACATATGTATGTATGTGTTTTTTTTTTTTGCCAAGAAAAGTTAAAAAAATAATATACGTTCGAAATAGCAAAATGCCCAAATAAACTATTTAATATAAATAAAAAAATTTTTAGAAATAATTTTAAAGCAATAAATTAAGAAACGGAAAAAAGTAAAAATTGAAATATTTTTCACGATAGATTGGTTATCAGCTTATATGATTATATAGCAATATTAAAAACAACAAAAAAATTGTTTCATTTTTTATTATTTTCCAAAACTAATAATCACATAATCTATAGAATAGATGATCACTTAATTAATATATAAAGGAGAGGTGAGTAAAGTTAGATAATGAATTTTTCCATTTTTATTATAACCACATAACCTTATAACCAGCCTGTCGTGAAAAACTTCATTACAAATAACGATAAATTTAAAGAAAGTATCTTTTAAAATTTTTTATAAAAAGGAAAGTTCCTATAAAAAGGAAATTTATAGAAAATGTCTTAAAAAATATTAAAAGTTTCCTATAAAAAGGTTTCGATGAAATTTGAAAAAAATTCCTTTTAAAAAAGAAATTTTATGAAAAATTCCTATGAAAAGAAAACTTAAAGAAAATTTCATAAAAAGGGAAATTTAGAGAAAACTTTTTTTAAAAAAATAAATTTAAAGAAAATTTTCTACAAAAAAGAAATTTAAAGAATATTTCTAAAAAAAGGAACTTTAAAGCAAATTGCGTATAAAAAGGAAATTTTAAGAAAATTTTCTATAAGAAAATTTTATATAAAAAGGAAATTTTAAGAAATTTGCCATAAAAAGGAAATTTTAAGAAATTTCCCTTAAAAAGGAAATTTTAAGAAATTTCCCATAAAAAGAAAATTTCTAGAAAAATTTTTATAAAAAAATCTAAAGAATTTTCTATAAAAAATTTCCTATAAAATGGAAATATCCGATAAAAAGGTAATTTTTAAAAAAATTTCCTATAAAAAGTAAATTTTTAGAAAATTTCTTATAAAAATTTGTTTAGAAAATTTTTTATAAAAAGTAAATTCTTAGAAATTTTTTTATGGGAAATTTTAAGTAAATTCCAGTAAAATGAAATTCCTATAAAAAGGTAATTTTTAAAAAAATTTCCTATAAAAAGTAAATTTTTAGAAAATTTCTTATAAAAATTTGTTTAGAAAATTTTTTATAAAAAGTAAATTCTTAGAAATTTTTTTATGGGAAATTTTAAGTAAATTCCAGTAAAATGAAATTCTTACAAAAGGAACATTCCTATAAAAAAGTAAATTTTATCAAAGTTTCGCATAGAAATGATTTTTTTAGAAAATATTCTATGAAAAGAATTCTTTTTGAGATTTAATATAAAATTTTAATTTTGTGAAAATATTAAAGTTTAACTTTTTTATAAAAACGCCATTTATTTTTGAAAAACAAAAATTTTTAAGGATTCCATTTAATTGCCTATTTTTGTTTCTTTTAATTTCTTTAATTTTCTCTGCCCTCATTTAAAGTCCTATTAATTTAAAAAAAAATTATTTTTTTTTGCAAAACTTTTTGGCAAATTAAAAGGGCAGCAAAGCCCTTCAAAAGTAAAATAGGAAAAAAATATATCACGTAATTTAATCTTTCTAGGTAATTTTAACATCTTTTGGAATTTTCTACGTGCCCAATTAACGTCAAGTTTTATTTTCTTTTATTATGACTAATGAAAAGCAACAATATTTTTCTTTACTCTTAATATAATCAATTGTTAAGGGAAAGGTAAAGAGAGAGGGAGAGAGAGTCGAAAATAAAAATTAGCAACTAAAACAATCATCAATCCTAAAGAAAAGAAAAAAACTACACAAATAAGCTAATAGATCCAAACAAATAAACAAACAAATAAAATGAAAGCAACTTTTAAACCTCCTTAACATATGCAACAACTTCTTGTATTAAGGAAATAAACTTCTTACAAGAAGTTGTAATTACGGGCCAAAAACAACACAAACTAACTTTAACTTTATTTCTTGTATAAAACAAAAGTTTATGTTGTTACAAAAGCAAAAAAAAAAATATAAAAAGCAATAAAGAAAATATTTAATCAATATTTAATATTGAGTGTTGAAAGGACAAAAAAACAAAAACAAAATATTTATTACTTTGTTCAATAAATTGGAAAATTTCTTATAATTGCTTTATAAATTGTCTGAAAGCTTATCTCTTATAGATACTTACACAAAAATTCCTTCTTATAAGCTTTAATTTCTTGTCTGCTCGATGTCAATAATCTTTGGCATTATTAAGTTATTAAAAATATATTTATTGTTATTACTTGAGCAAAAGCTGTTGCACTAGAGATTTTATTTTATTTTTTTAGATTTTTAATTTTTAAGAAATTGTGAAATTTGATATTTTTCTAGACATTTATTTTTTTTTTTTTTTTTTTTTTTTTTTTTTTGTAATTTTAAAAATTCTTTAAGTAGACATTGATTGTCTATAACATTGTTAGACAAGTTGTTGTAAATCCCTCCCATTATTAAAGCTGTTTGTTGTTATCTGTCAATAAATTTAATCAGTATTTGTTATTTTGTTATAGTATGTGTTGCTTTTTACTCTCATGTTGCTTAACAAATATTTACAAATTGTTTTTACTTTCACTTTTGAGACCTAAATGCAAAATGAATAAATAAGGGTGTTTCAAGGGGGAATGGGAAGAAAAATAAGAAAATTCTTTTGTCTCTAGGAAATTCGAATTTAATATTAACCTTTAAAGGGATGATGATAAAGTTCTGAATAATTTCTAATAATCAAAAATGTTTTAAAAATTCGCAGTATTTCCGAAATTCACAAATTTCCTCTAAATTTTTCATAAATATCCTATTTAAAGGAAATTTTTTATAAATTTTGTTTTTATGAGAAATTTTCTATAAATTTCCTTTTTATAGGAAATTTTCCCGAAATTAACTTTTTTAGGAAATTTTCCCGAAATTAACTTTTTTTTAGGAAATTTTCTCGAAATTAACTTTTTTTTTAGGAAATTTTCTCGAAATTTCCTTTTTTAGGAAATTTCCTAGAAGTTTATTTTTTATAGAAAAATTTCTAGAAATTTACTTTTTATAGGAAATTTTCTATAAATTTCCTTTTTATAGGAAATTTTCTACAAATTTCCTCTTTATAGGAAATATTCCACAAATTTCCTTTTTATAGGAAATATTCTTTATATCGAAATTTTTTTTATAGGAAATTTTCTCGAAATTTACTTTTTATAGTAAATTTTCTCGATTTTTTTTTTTACAGGAAATTTTCTCGAAATTTCTTTTTTATAGGAAATTTTATCGTAATTTACTTTTAATAGGAAAATTTATCGAAATTTCTTTTTTATAGGATATTTTCTATAAATTACATTTTATAGGAGATTTTCTATGAATTGCCTTTTTATAGGAGATTTTTTATGAATTTCCTTTCCTATAAATTTCCTTTTTATAGGAGATTTTCTATAAATTTCCTTTTAATAAACAATTTTGTCAAAATGTTCTTTTTATAAAATTTTTTGTCGCAATGTCCTTTTTATAGAAGATTTTAACGAAATGTCCTTCTATAGAAGATTTTGTCGAAATTTCCTTTCTATAGAAAATTTTGTCGAAGTGTCCTTTTTATAAAAAAAATTTTGTTATAATTTTCAAATATTTTTTTAAAGTCCTTATTATGGCAAATTTAGTTATATTGTCCTTTCTATTTAAAACTTCGTTGAAAGGTCTATTTTTGAGAAAATTTCGTTAAAATATGCTTTACATAGACAATTTTTTAAAGTGTCCTGTTTGTAGGAAATTTTGTCGAGGTGTCCTTTTTAATGAAGATTTCGCTAAAAAGTCCATTTTATGTAAAATTTTGTAGAAATGTTCTATTTATAGCAAATTTAGTTAAAATGTCCATTTTATGTATTTTTTTTTTATTTCTTTTAACAAAATTTTGTAAAAATGTCCCATTTAGAGAGAGCTTTGTCAAAAGTATAAAAAAAAATCTTGTTGAATATTTTTTAAACATTTTTTCTAAATGTTATTTCTATAGAACATTTTTGTGAAATGTCCATCTGATAGAAAACTTCATCAATTTGTCGTTTTTTTTTTTTTTTTTTGTTTTAGCAAAAGTTTTTTATAAAAAGAACATTTTGATCTTTTTATAGAAAACTGTCAAAAGGTCCTTTTTATAGAAAATCTTGTCGAATATGTTTTTAAAAAAAATTTTGTCAAAATGTCTTTATAGAAATTTTCTGAAAGAGTACTTTTTATAGAAAACTTTTGTCAAAGTGTACTTTTTATGGAAAATTTTGTGGGAATTGTTTTAGACAAAATTTTGTCAAAATGTCCTTTTAATACAAATTTTGATAAAATTCCTTTTAATAAAAAAATCTTGTCGACTTTTTTTAATAGAATTAGGAAATTTGTCTGGAACGTTCTTTATGTAAAAAAACTTTGTCAAAATGTTCTTTTTATAGAAAATTTTGTCGAAATGTTCTTTTTATAGAAAATTTATTGAAATGTTCTTTTTATAGCACATTTCATTAAAATATCTTTTTTACAAAAATTTTATTTTGAATTGTCTTTTTTAAAACATCAGTTTTATAGGTAAATTTTTATTAATTTAATTCTAAAAGAAATCGATTTTTTTAGAATTTCCGTGTTCCTTAATGGGTTAATAGACATTATATTCTATTTATTTCTCATTC
>MINK01012233.1:0-20466 GCA_001735545.1 Phormia regina
TATATATATATATATATATATATATATATATATATATATATATATATATATACATGAAAACAAATCATTTGTTTTTAAATTCACAGAATATATTTCTATATTGTCGCATACATAATATTTTTTAATTGCAATTAACGGACGTATACACATAGTATATGGCAGAAAGTGTCATGTAATTGTTTCGCTATATTTTTAAAATATTCTTTAAAATTTTGTACAAAAATTCTTTATATTATATTTGAACATAAGTACCTGTGGAACGTATGAACAATTTGATTGGCAATTGGTTATATTCCATTAGATGAATATGTGAAATTTATGAAATATGATCAAATTCCTACATAAGCATGCTCTGGACCGTCTATGAAATTTAAAAAAATTTCTTTTCTTAAAAACTCTCGAATGGATACAATCATCCTCTAGACGTTGGAGACAACAAAGTTCATATTTTTATAACTGATATCTTTAGCACAATTTTAAGAATTCCGAGACCAAATACATCATTTGAACCATTATGATTGGATAGAAAACAAAGTAGATTTTATAAAATATTTATATTAACAAATTATTTCTGATCGATTCTGAAAAATTTTGCACAAGAAAACAAAACAATAATTTGAAGTTTGAGAAATGATATTAAACCAACTATTGTAAAACAAAATGAATGTAAAAATAAAAAAAAAATGAAACGAAAAAAACATAGTTACTACTAAACGAACGAACAAAAAAAGTATAAAGAAAACGAACAATAAACGATAACGAAACAACAAACACACATAAAAATGAAATTTGAACGTTTTACACTTGGCTTTAAAGTTTAAACCCATTATTATTTTATTAGTTTTATTATATATTTATTTTTCTAAGTGTAGAAAGAGTCAGAGATTTTTAAAAATTTAAATTTTCAATACCAGCTACCCCTACAACTTTTTTCCTTTGTAACATTTAATTATGCGGTCGCCATATTTAATTGAACTAACTAAAATAAAAACAACAAAACAAACAAAAAAAATAAATCACAACAAAAATTTTAAATAAAGTTGGAACGGGAGAAGAGGATGAATAAAAGAATGGAGCTTAAAATTTAACACTGCGAGAAAAAGTAGACACGTTTTACAATAGTAAGGCTCAATATGAAATATATATGTATATAAATTTTATTTTTTTCTGTTTAATTTCTTTTAGTAATCATTACTTTTTGCTTCGTTTCTTATTTGTGTGTATAATATAATTTTTATAATGTACGTCATGAAAAGGCTTAGAGTCGTTTAAAGCCAATCGATAAAAATCACAAACAAACTTTATTTTCATTTAGTAAATTAGGAAATCAACAAAATAAGGTAAAAGAAATTATTAACTTACGTAGGCTTGACAGTGTCCGATTTTCCTTGTTTTTTTTTTTAATTTTTTTTGGTTTTATCTCAAATCTTAATTAAAATTATAAAATATTGCAATAATCGGACCAAGAAAGAACAATTTTAGTTTCAAATAACAAAAACAAAAACTTAAATGAAAAAATAAATATACAAGAAATTTACGGTGGGTAAGTAAGAAGTGGTAATATTAGGGTCTCTTCAAGAAAAACACTTTTTTTTTTTTAATAAATTATATTTTTTTAATGTTATTTTGATATTTATTTGATGATTTTTTTTTTCTCTCTTAAAAACATAACAAAATTATATAATTAGGATCTTACAACACGATTACAATACTATTGAAAATCTATTAAAGTATGTATACAAAGTAATTTGGTCGATTTGATTTTGATAATTTTAAATATTTTATATGCAGATGTGCCAGTTAGTTAGAAATATACTCAGTTATAGATATCTATATAAGACAACATAGGAAATGGTATTTTTCCTACGAATGAATATTCGTAGTGCATTTATATTTCTGTGTATAAAATATAAACCTTTTGTGCTCTTTTTAAATAAATAAAAAATAAAAAAAATATAAAAAAGGGAGATTTATTTTAGTAATATTTATACCCTACATTACCATAGCTGGTTGGGCTATTATGTGTTCGTACAAATATTGTAACGCTGAGAAAAAATCTCCTTAAAGTGTACCGTTCGACCAATATAAATGATTGTGCAAAATTTTATGAAGATCGGACCATAATTGACAATAGCTCTCATATAAGACCCATTTCTCTATTAAACTAAAAGTAATTTAAAATTTATATTTAACTAACTATAAAACTATAAAGAAAATTTTGTCCACATTTAATTCGATAATTTTTAATAATTTCCATAGTTTTGAACAAAAGTATGCAAAAAGACTCGGATATTGGAGAGAATAAAGTAAGTATTGGATTAAATGTCAAACGGTTAACATGACGACAAAATGAGGGGGCAAAGCTAATTTTAGAGGAAAAAGTTGTGTATAATTTAGAAAATTTCTACAAATCACTTTTTGTTTTTTTTTTTTTTAATTTTTTATACATATGTATAAAATATTTTAAGAAATAATACCTAATTAAACAATTACAAAATAATTTTGTAACATGTAATGTGTTAGAAATATGTATTTCAATAAAATGGCCACAGGTCAAGAGGACAGTTTGCCATTTCGGATATGTCATTATTTAAAAAAACGCCAAAAATTAATTTATGTTATGACAGAAAAAGAATTGTATACATACATAGATATTCCTTGTAAAGTGGTTCCCTTTCGGAACCACTCTGTGATATGACTCATAATCTGACCAACACACTTTGTACACATATTTTGCATAATTTTATTGCAGCAAAGTTTTATTAATATTTAGAAAATATTTGTACAGACACCATTCAAATCAGACGCAATTCAAAATCAGCAGTAAGCAAGATATACTTATTAAACTATTTATTTTGATACCCACCATCAAAAAGATGGATTCATTCCGTGTGTAACATGCCGAAAGACTCGATGAAGTATATATTTTCTGTCTTCGGTTCGTCTACTTTACTGCCCACTTCCTACATAAGGTGTAAGTAACAACAACGAAATTTTTTACAAATAATTTCAGGACTAATAAAAACTCGGAAACATATAGCGTAATATATGAAAATCTTGATGGTGGATATATAGATTCGTTCGAGCCGAATATAATATTTGCGCTCGTTTGTTTTATGATTTAAAAGTTATTCAAGCATTAATTTCTTATTATTATTATTATTTTTTATTGTTGGGCTATAAGCTTTTTTCTAATACGCCAAAAGCTTAATTTTTATAATATATTTTAATTTAAAATTTAATATGTGCATTCCAAAAGCTGTGTTCTCTTGAAGAGATTCTAATATCTAATAAGTAATAATAAACTTGTAACCACTGTTTAAATAAATCAAATCCTTCATAATTCAAGAAATGTTTTACGAAATTTGCTAAATGTTTAAAAATATTTAATAATAATAAATATAGCATTTTTAAAAAATAATTCGATTTTGGCTAATATGATGAACAAGAACAACAATAATATTATTAAAAATTAAAATAATTATACAAAGAAATTATAAATAACTATTTAGAAATAATAAAAAATAAAAATAAGTACATATACAAAAATAATAATAATAATAATCACAATAAGTAATAGATAAATAAATTACTATGCTTTTGTTTTTGTTTAAATAATTTTGATATAAAATAAAAATTAAAATTTTGTTTAAGGAACAATTAAGACATAAAATTAAAAATTCATTATAAAATTCAGAAACTTACCTCATCCGTATCACTCCCTACCAAGAGTAAATCAAATGGTATGGCCGCTACCAAATCAATTAAGAACCAACCACTTAAATAGTGGACTGCTATTCGTCCCGGATGCGAAACGACTTCATCTTGCCCATTAACAAAAGTAGTACGGAAATTTATTAATATATCAACAATAAATGTGACATCAACTACAAAAATGGAAAGGTAATTTTGAATGGAAATACAAAATTAGCCAGAGGAAAATATGTATTTCATTTAAAAAAGAAGTACTTCTTCTATTTCTTGTTAAACAAATCTTAAAGTGAGGGATGTACAACAATTACAATATCTTTGTGTGTGTGTGTGTGTGTGTACTTTAAAGAAATAATAATCATAATCATAATAACAATAAAAATACTTAATAATAAAATAGTTAATAAGAATTAAGAATCAATCAGCTGTGGTGTTTTATTTACCAAGTTTTCATTTAGGCAATTATAAAAGTAGCAGTTTTTTTTATGTAATTTATTTGAATTACATACTATTAAATTAAAAATGTAGTTATTACACTCTTACCTCGGCGTACAGCTTTTGTATAATGAGCGCGTTCAAGCCGCCTTAATTGTCAAAAGAAATTACCACTCGATTACACGATTAAACCATGAACTTAAAGTCCAATTAATTGTGTGTAATTGTCTTTAATGGCAATTTGTTTTGACAATCAAATAACGTGGTTTATTTTTTTTTTTAAATATTTTGAATTAGGTATCAGAGACCCCATAAAGTATATGTATGGATTTTAAGGATCAGAAGAATAGGCAAACAAATTTTAGCACCACAAAATTAGTCTAAAATTGTGTATGTTTTGATGGAAGTATATTTTGAAAGGGATGTTTGTATTTTTTATTTATTTATTTATTTATTTATTTATTTTTTTTCAAAGGACCACATCATTTCACAAAAATAGACTAACTTCTTTTAATCATTATTCTCAATACGAAGTCCACCGCGGGAAAGTGATCATTTGATGTGATAAATGAAACATACACCTTTAAATCATTTCCAAATCATTTCAAAACTTCTTTTACGTGTCCAATTTTCGAATTTGAATGTGAATGTGAAAATTTATATTAAAGAATTTTTGGTTATACCAATTCATCGTTTTCTTTCAGGGAAATTTTGTAATTTGCAATATTCTCCAAATCCTTATCCAACCAAAAAACTTTAAATCTTATTTAAATGTTTCATTTCAGTTTTACCCAAGTTGTTTTGCATATATATAAGTAAAAATAAATTTACATTTACGTACTAGTATTTCATAACCAGCACTTTATATACATATGTACATGTGTATGTAGCATATTTTCTCACGTACATACTTTTGTTTTCAACATATCTTCTGCTTTTTTTTTTGTAGTGGAAATAATTTTGTCATTTATAGCTGTTTAGTGTTTGGAATTGAAATTAGAAGCCAAGTTAGTCGAAATTACACTTATCACCACAATTTTCACAATTTTTGTAGACGCTTTGACAAAAAACAACTAATGTCGATAAAGGAAAATGTCCAGTTGAAATATTTATTTGAATATGCTAATTATTTTTCATTTATTAGCACAGGAAACGAATAGTTTTAGATAATTTGAAAATAATAAAAAAAAAATACTACTTATTTATTTTTGGCTGAATTAATATTTTTTATACGAAAACTATTTGCATTACTGAACTATTATTCTATAATTAAAACAATACCGCAATTCTGAGTTTTTAGAAAAGAAAGAAGAGAATACTTATGTGTATTATTGACTCCAATTTATTTTAGAGAAATTTTTTTAGATTCTTATGAAAAAATCAGATTCTTCTTTTAACCAGCCTTATTTAAAAAAAAAAAAATATCCATTGACAACACTGCTCCCAAAGGCATTAACATAATTTTGCTTAAACAGACGAACATCACATTTTCTAAACTAGAGGGGTGACCATCGGATTGCATTGAAAGCTTAAAGACATAATACATCATCATAGATGGTTAATTAGTGTTAATAATTAATTATTAGATTAAATTATTTATAAATTATAAAAATATTTATCGACAATTCCAGGAGAGAACGCCCAGAAATACTTTCTGTGCTTTCCGATTCTGCTAATATTTTGCATACGCATACTCTATGGAGCCATTTAAATGTCTCTATTTTTTTTTTTAATTTCGATTCCGAAAAGTCATAAAAATCTAAAAAGTATGTAACTTTAAACTCCAAAAGTTTTTAATGCATTTTAATGAATTAAAATGGCCACTATAAATGTAGTAATTTAAAAATAATATCATTCAAGAATGCAATTTTCAATTTTCTTCTACCTTAAATATGAAAAATTTATTATGTTTATGCTAAATAATCTTAATATCCTAATATATATTATAAAAATGAGGTGTAAGTTTGTTTATTTGTGCGTCAATCAAGTCTAAACGGCTAAAACGATTTTCTCGAAATTTGACACACAGATAATGTCAGTACCGCAGATGGTTATAGGCTATGTAGGATCTCGATTGGACGTTACACCCCCATTTCACGCCCACTTTTTTTAAAAATCTTAAACATCAGCACCGATATTTTTATTGTTAAACATTAATAAATACATATTTGATATTGCCTACTAAGGGATAGCGAAGCTCACCGGTTACGCTCCTACAATATAAATTGTTTTGGGACAAAATAGTCCACTAAATAAAAATGAATAAATATTTCTTCTAATTTTTTCATAGAAAATTTTTCTTTTTTGAATTTTTTGTTTCCTAATTCGTTATTTGTGTTTTAAAATAATTTTTTCCAGATTAAATGCTAATGTTTTATGTAATAAAAATATTTTTGTCTTCATTATTAATAAAAAAAAATAAAAAAATATATTTTATATCAAAAGTGTAGAAATTTCTTCAAAATGCATCCGAGAATTCCATTCTTGTGGTGAATGCATCTTTAACAAGAAAAATATTTTGGATTTATACAATGTAATTTACATCACTTATTAAAATAAACTTTATATTGGATTTTAAATCAACAAAATCTGACGTATAGTTAGGGGGTTATGGACATTTAAAGTTACATATTACTAAAAGAGAATAACCGAAATAAAATTTAAGTCGAAAATTTATAAAAAAAAATTAAAATTTTTTTAATTAAAAAAAAAAATATATATTTATTAAAAATAGTAGATTTTCGTATCCCAGAACAATTGTTTTTTGCATTTTATAACACAGATATGAAAAGAAAATTAAAATCAATAGGAGCATTTGCATTATGAGTGCATTTTGAATGATAATATTATTTTTGAATTACTACATTTATAATGGAAAAGTTCTTCTTATATATCCATTTTAAATCATCTAAATCCCTTAAAAACTTTAGTAGATATTGAAGTTTAAAGTTACACACTTTTGCGATTTTTTAATTCGCGGATTTTTTAAAAAATAGGTATGGTATGCGTATATATATACATTAAATTTCATTTTGAATTAAAAAATTTGTGAAATCTTTTATAAGAAAATCAATAATTTGTTCTCAGAAGTAGTGAGAAAGTCTTACAGAATATGTTCTTAAGGACCAGTTCTCCGAAACATTTCTTAAAACGAATTTAAAACCTCAATAAGATTATACATCATTAGTGTCAGAATTGGTTATGAGACTACAAACTAAGTTCTAGATCGATAAACATGGAATTACATTAAGGGAACTCATTCCCCTTTTTTATTTAATTTTCCATTTATAAAATCGATTGACATTAAGCTGTTTGTTTGTTCAAAACGTACAAAATTTTCAGAAAATGTTCTTCGACTTTGTTAAATTTATTCATTTAGAATTTCCTTTACATTTTTTTTTTTTTTTTGAGAAACGTGAGAAAATCGTTTGATACGATTTACAATATCGTACATCTTTCATTATTATTGGTACGTATTATATATTATTCAAAGATTATAATTTTTGATAAATTTTGTTTGAATATTTTTTTCTTTTTTGCGAATTCTTTAAGTTGTATTGTATTACTTTTCAATTTTGCTTAATTTGTTTTCAATTTGAATTGATTGTTTGATTTTCTTTGCACTTTGTTCCAATTACCTATAAGATCCACAATAACTATAGGATCACTGTTAATATACTTATTGGTACGTCTCTGATAATCTTGTTCACCCAATAAAAATGCAGCTACGTATGGTGTAAATATTGCCGTATACATAACCAAAATCAAAATGATCCAATCCCAGACAGCCTTGAATGGGGAATAATGTAAAATTGTCCAACGGTGTGTTTTAGCAGTCATATTCTTTTGTTCGGGTAAAACATTTGCGCCCAAAGATAAAACCTGAAAACATGAGAGTTAAAAATTATATATTAATATGGAAGAATATTTTGTTATATAACGAAAAAAATGAAAATGAAACTTAACTTTTTTCCACCCATTTTTCTACGTACCGTTTCAACAGGATCTGGAAATTTTATTTCTATTTTTGGACTTAGCAATGCCTCCTTATCCAATGTATCCTCTCCATGTTCGCTCACATGTTTAGAGGAAAGTTTGCGTCCAAAAATTTGCGATGAAAATTTATATCGACTATTGCTATTATTATTGAGGTTTTTTCTTTTCTCCTCTGGAGTAGTTTGGCAACTACTTTGGGCTATAGATTTCGAAAAGCCATGATCTTTGCTGGCATAGGGAGCTTCGTTTTTATTGAATTTACGACTCTTTTCGCTAACATTATCCGAACCGGTTTGTATGAGTACTGCTTTAACACGTTGCTTCTCACATTTGTCACATGATATACCAGGACCTACACCCACAACAGTTTCCATTGGCGGATTTTTCATCGTTTTCATTGTACAATTTTCTAAAGGTGTTAAGTGTGAGTGTATAATGGAAGTTGCCGGTGCCTGTGAAGTTAACTGATGATGCTGTTGCGCTCCCCTCTGCTGCTGCTGCTGTTGCTGCTGCTGTACTTGTTGTTGCTCTTGTTCACTCTGCTGTTTGCTAAGTTGTTGTTTACGCTTATGCTGTATGGCTTCATAAGTATTCGAACCATATTTCTTGCCCTGCTTCAGATTCTCATGCAGACAGTTTTTTATATTCTCCAAACAATTTTGTGAAATTTCTTTTTTTGCACATTTTCGATACATGAATTCATCCTCGTCATCTTCGATATTCGAACGCACTATCTTATGATACATGCGAAAGTTGTTGGGTGTCTTTTGAAAATTGTTACGTAAGAAATATTTGCCATTTTCATCTTTGTACGACAATAGATTCGAGTTCATTAGAATGTCGGAAACAAAAATGCTTTTCTTGTTCATTTTGTTGGCGGTGCACATCAACGAGAAGAGTTCACGTTCCACAAATTTTTGCAGCTTGGTTGAGGTTAGAATCTGATGAGCAAATTTCTTTTTACGTGTCTCCAGCAGGGGAGTCTGTTTGTTCTTCGATACGTAAATCTCACACTGACGTAATATTTCGTCCAATTTACGTATCTCATTAAGTTCTATACAAGATTTTTGTGACATAATGTTGTTCTAGTCTATAATGCATCTAAAAACATAATAATTCAATTTTGAAAAGAAACTACGAAAAACCACTTATTACATTAAATACTTTAATTGGGGGGCTATTACATCAGCCTAAAAATATGCCATTTTATATCACGTAACTTTTTTTGTAATTTATTTTAAATTGTTTCTTAAGCATTTTATTTCATTTCATTAATTTAACACTTACTTAATAGATTTTCTATAATTATCCTAATTATTAATAATTTTTTAAATAAGTTTTTCTATTAATTTCTTGAATTTTCACTTTTGCACAAAATTTTCTTCTTTCTTCACCATTGAGTAATAATTTTCTTTATGGAATTGCCAACCTAAGCAGATAAATAACATTGAGAAAATCAATAATGTTATTAGCATAATAGCTGTTAAATAACAGTAAATTTGAAAATTTTAAGTTGTTTTTTTTTTTTTCTCTAACACAGATGTTTCATCAATCAAATTTTAAAATTTTCAACATACATTCCTAACAGAAGGTAGACATGAGAAACCCCCATCACTTGGCGAATCTACCCCATGTGGTGGGATTGTTTCGTCGTTTTTGCTCACTTCAAAAATTCAGAATAAAAATTAACTTAACATGAAGATAGTTAGGATTATAAGGAATTAAATATAAGCCAAGATATCAAGGTTTTTATTACTAAAGAAAGTTTATTGATATCATTAACCGTTTTGAGATATCATTTTAAGCAAAAAAGTAGCGAATGCTCACAAGTCTACCCTATATATTAATTTTTAAATAAAAAGAAAGGATAAATATCAAAAAAAGACAAATAAAACCATACAGATATCCAATATTGTACTATTACACTATTTCAATGTGTATACTTCACAAAGAAGTCTTCTATAGATATAACAAAATAGTTTTTATTTGAAGAATAAACTATTATGTTATGATCATAACGCAATTATTTATAATGTGTATGCAAAGATGGGCTTAAAAACAGTAATTTTAAATAATTTTAAATTCATTACTTCAACAAAAAGATCGTGGAATAAAAAAAAAGCACAAGAACATTATCAACAAACCCCAACTTCAAGCTGAAAATATTACTAATTTTAATGATATAAATACAGAAATATTCAGCCTGTTTATAGAATCCAACACGTATTGGTTTTACAACATTTTCTCAATAAATCCAATAAAGTGGGTTTATGTATTCCATGTTTATTTATAAAAATTTAGATATTTTCGTCTCCAGTTTATAAGCAGAATTTTGAAACGTTATTTATTTAACAAGATTAAAATGTAATTAAGAGCGATAATATCAATCCTGTAACAAATTCCTATTGTTACGTTTTCATAAATCCACTTCAAGTAAAATTTGGATATGAATTGGGTTTCCAATCCAATTACGATGAGGATTTTGTAAATAGGCAGATTTCCGTTTCAATTTTTGCATAATTTCTGATTTATATTCACATTATTCACAACTTAAACTAAACTGAATAATAAATGATAAAAATATGAATTATATCTTTTTAATAACAATCTTTTGTTTTTTTTTTTTTTTAATACATTTTTTATTCAATATCCATTTTAGATACATTGCCACCTGATTGAATTTTTTGTCGTCCAGAGACTTCCGATGAAGTGTTTAAATCTTCTTCGCAGGTTTCTCTTCTGTAATTGATATCATCACCGGATAGTGTAGTGGTGGATCCCAAATTTTGTGACGACACTGTTTTATATACACTTAAAGCTTGCGTAACCAACGAGGAAATATCCCCAGCGTTTGAGGGAAGTATAAGAGTATTGTTGGTTTTGGCTAAATGCTTAAAAGCGGAAATGTATTGTTCGGCTAAAGTTAATGAAGCAGCATTTTTGCCGTTCTGAAATTAAAAAAGTTAAATTTGTGAATAATTATAAAAAATCCATCTATACTTACCAAATCTTCTAATGATTTTGCCAAAGTAGCTAACCCGCGAGCTCTTGCATCAGCTACAGCCAACATGGCAGCCGCTTCACCACTAGCTTTATTAATTTGTTCCTGTCGCTCAGCCTCTAAACAAAATTAAATACATTTAAATAAAATATTAGTGTTTTCACTTTAAAAAGTTAATTTTACCTGATGCCAAGATCCTGGATTTACGTTTACCCTCAGCTATGTTAATGTCAGCTTCTCTTTGACCTTCGGATTCTAAAATTGCTGCACGTTTTCTTCTTTCGGCTTCAACTTGCATTTGCATCGCCTCGTGTACTCTAGAAGGCAACTATCGGAACAAATTTTTATTTTAAATGAAAGTTATTTAATACATTTTGAATATTTACTCTGATGTCTCGAATTTCATAACGCAAACAAGCAATACCCCAAGCTTCACTAGCCTTATTGATGGAATCAACAATGCTCACGTTAAGAGACTCTCTTTCACGAAATACTTTATCCAATGACATTTTACCCAATTCAGAACGCATAGTAGTTTGTGCCAATTGTGTTATTGCAAATTCCGGATCTTCAACACCATAGGAAGCTGAAATATTCAATTTATTCAATTAACCCGAATATTTAAAAAGGAAAATATATTTTTTTTCTCTTCGAAAATTATTTATAAATTATCTTTATAGCAATTTGCGTATCAAAAAAAAATGATAATATTTATTGATTTGTGTGTAAATTTCTATAATAATGAACTTACCACGATAGGGATCGATTATACGTAAATATAAAACGCCATCTATGCTTAAGGTTACATTGTCCGAGGTAATGGCACTCTGCTTAGGTACATCAATTGCAATTTCCTTAAGACTCTGTACGTATTTGATTTTATCCATAATTGGCAGTAAAATATTTAAACCAGGTTCCAAAATTCGATGAAACCGACCCATGCGTTCAACAATCCATGCCTTAAAAGCAACAACAACACAATATACAATTAATTTTTGACATTACATCAGTTATCTAATGAACTTGAAAAGAATAGAAAAGCCTTTTCCAGAAGAAAGCAAATATTCTTAATAAAATACAAATTTTCTATCGGAAGTTGGCACATCGATATTGAATAATGTTCCAGCGTCTATTTCTTACCTCTTGTTGTGGCACAAACATAATGATGGTATTCATGGGAGTTGATGTTTTGGTCCTACATTGATTGATAAGAGCATTGTGCCGGCAAGTGTTTAAAATTTGCTAAAAATAATATACGATAAGGACATCCACATTATCTTGATATATATTTTCGATTAATAAATAACTTACTCTGGATAATATTCTTCCCGAATTGGCATAAGATGATAACATTTTGGAATCAAAATATAAAATTTCTGCAGAATAACCTTTTGCAAAAAAATACAAGTATTCATCAGAGGCCTACGCCGAACAATTTTAACGGCGGTCAGCTTTTGTAAAAATTGTCAACCGCCGTTGAAATATAAACTAACAAAATTCAGTTTAATTTATACCAACTCCTTTCTAAAATCTCAAACATATGCTTTCTTGTAATATTCTTTATATTACGTTGATATGAATTAAATAAAAAATGTATATACAAATTATATAATGACATGGAAAAATACTATTTTTCATATATTTTTGAAATACCTTTATATGATTTAATAATATTTAATATAATGTTAAGAATGTACCATTTTTCACACTTTTTCAAGTTATTTTTAATTTAAACCTCTATGTACATTTGAAACAGGTTTGAGAAACATGTTTAATAGCAACTGTTAGAGTCATTATATTACAAACGGGTAATATTGTGCTTCTTGGAAAAAAAACATTTTTTTTATTATAATCGGACACAAATTTCTACCTAAGTAAAATTTAAATATATATAGCAAATAATAAATTATTTATACAGTTTTATCAAAATATATTTTATCATTTAATTCTTGGAACTAAACATTTCAATTTTTAATATTTAGTAATGAAGTCAACAGCTACTAATTCCAAGCCGCCGCAAAATATTTTTATAATTTGTCGACGTTTGTCGAATTTGCTCAGCGCAGGTCTCTAAAGTCACATCACTAGTTTAAGTATTTAACAAATCAATAATAAAATGACAATTTGTGGAATCAACTAAAAAAAAAACAAATTCACCGAAAGAAAAACTTATAAGTGGAAATTATGGATTTTATCGATGATTTTATACAAGAATATAAAAATAATCCATGCCTTTGGAAAGCTGATTCTGCAAATTATAAAAATCGAACTAAACGCCAAGAGGCCTACATGAAACTTATAGATGTAGCCGCAAAACATGGCGAACACTACAACGTTGAGAGAACAAAACAAAAAATAAATAATTTGCGCTGTGCTTTCCGCCATCAGCTCAAAAAGTACAATGAACTTAAGACAAAAGGAGAAAAAGAGGAGCCATATTGTCCAAAACGGAAGTATTTTGAATCGTTAATGTTTCTTAAAGACGAAGAAACTCGAGACAAGAGAATCCTCAACAACAGTAGTAAATTAGATAACACTGGTAGTGAAATAACAATTACCAGTGTCCGGACCAGTAATGGCAAGAATGAAAGGCGTTTACTTAGCACAGAAACCGAAAGTGCTTCTTTGGAGGTAGATACGGAGAAGCAATCATCCCTTAATGGTGTGGAAGATGCTTTACAAGTACCCAATAATCTATTTTCCGATATTTGCAAAGAGATACACAAGGAAAATAATGGGACTGAAGCAGAAGATGATATTACGGGTGAGGAATCAACTGCCACTGTCAATATATCCGTCATCTCTGATAAGGGTACACCTCTAGGGCAAGAATATGAGGAGATTGCTATAACACCCATTCGAAAAGATCAAGTATTCATTGTAGATACATCAACTACAAACAACCCTACCACCATTTCCAATGCCACCACAACAACCGCCACAAGCAACATAGTCCAGCCCCATATAAAACAACAACAGCAGTCATCAAATAATAAATCCCGCAAACGTTCTTCTTCATTTTCATCTCAACACTCGAATGAAACGGATACCACAACACCCATCAAAACTTTAAAAAGTGATATCACATTGGACATTGAAAATCTTTTATCGCTGGCCTGTAAGAATTTCCAAAAGAACACCTCTGATCACTACACCAGCTTTGGGGAAATTGTTGCTCATAAACTGCGTACGATGGATGCCAAACAAGCCATTTATGCTGAAAAAATAATCTCGGATATCTTGTATCAAGGTCAAATGAAGTATTTATCGACAGCTTCAATAGAGCGGTGTTCACAAATTCACGAACGAACTTATCAACAATCAGATCAAAAGAAAGGAGAGTAATTTAGTAGAAATGAATCAGACAATTTATTCTTTAATATCGTTTGAATACAAAGCAGCAAATTTAAAACAGTTATTAAGGTGTTAACGAATATAAAGAATAAATGATTAAATTATCGTAAATAATTCGTTCTCTGTAATCTAATTTTTAAGATTAAGTACAATATTTTTTAAAAATTATAAAAAAAATTTTGCAATAATAAATTTTGTTTATTATTAAAAATCATATTCCGATATTCGATATTATATATTGGTTAAATAATTCCTATTCTTTGAAAAAAAAAATACATACTTTAATGAAAGTTGTTCCTCTTTTAAAAATAGGAAATTTGGATATGTATTTTCGTTTTTTTTTTTTAAATTTATTTTTTGTTTTAATATGTCGAGTTCTTATACGTAAAAGTTGTTATCTGCAAAACACCTATTTCTTTCAGTCATCAACAATTTGTAATGATGTCTTTAACGACTTACAAGGTAGAACTATTCAATAGTCAAATAATTTGCACTTTTGCCAAAAAAATCGGCCAGTTATTTCCCTATTACAATAGATTTAATATATTCTCTACTCAAAGCTCATTGACAAAATTTAAAGAAGCTACAGGCTAAACAAAATTGTAAAACTTATAACATTTATTCGGAGGTAGACCTGATTAACTGTTTTTCAACACTCTTCCAAATATTTCTCTGTAGCTATTTTCTGTGATATCTTTAATATTATTTGGAATTGATCAATGATTTTTTACTATGTTATAAACCTGATAATAAAGTACAAGAATTTGCAACATACGTTTTAATAAATTCCCGTAAAGAGTGAAAAAAATATCACAAATGCGCAAGACTCCTCCTGAGGTAATAAAAAATTCACATGCAACATACGCGACATCTTAACATATTCTAATTTTTTCATATCGCTAATTGAAAAACATGTGTTTACATATATGCAGCCAATTAAATACTAATGTAAACATTATGTTAATGTTTCATTTTTAACAAAACAAAAACATGCAGAGTTATCATAAACGCACAAGCGCATTTACAAATGTCTTTAAGATCTACACATCTTTCATTCAACATAAGTAATCGAATTGATGTGTCATCAATTCGATTAGTTTCGAGTTAGTTCCTGAATAATATTTTCATTTTCGAAAATAACATTTGTGATCATCGAACAATTTAAAAAATTAAATTTGCAAATAAAAAAATAAAAATCGTTATAAAAATGGAAATTTAATTCGGTGATAAAAATTATGTTTCGAACAAATTAAAAAGATGACCGGTCTTTCTGCTCTGATCAAAATGCTATGAACAAAAAATGAAATTGAAAAAAGATTCGGCTGGGCCGAATCTTTGATACCCTTCACCATCGTTGAGATGGAATAAGATATGGTTTTGTAACATTATAATATACATATATACAACTTTGTTTTCTATTTTTAAATAATGCAGCAACTTGATTAGTGTTTTTTTAATATGTCAATTACCAATACAATAGAAAACGTATTTTTTGTGCAGCTACGCACTTCATCAGCATTCATGGTAGTTTTTTCCGCCAATTTACCAATCAAAGTTGGCATAAAAGAAAAAACCACCAGCATATATTTATGACCCATCTGTATAAAATAAATGTCTGTAGCTTAAGCAAGGGCTTAAAAAATAAAAAATGCGTTTTGCCCGATATCTCAGTTATTACTGAACCGATTTATTTAATTTTTCAGCAAAAACATTTGGATACAAAATCCAAGCCTTCCTTAAAAAAACGAAGTCCCCGGTATATGCAAAGTCTAAAGAGACTGGAAACCCGGTTCAAAAACCGATTTTTAAAACCTATCTTCGGAATTTATAAACCGATCTCGCTGATTCAAAAAACCGAAATTTTATAAAATTATTTATGATCGATCCGTATACAAATTAAAATCTGTAGCTTAAACAAGGGCTTCAAAAAAAATAAAAAATGCGTTTTGCCCGATATCTCAGTTATTATTGAACCGATTTATTAAATTTTTTCAGAGTAAAAATTCAGAAAAAAATGTAGGAGCATTCTTTGTGAAAACAAAGTTCATGTTTTGTTGTTTACATGAAGAAACAAAAAAAAATAATATTGTATATATTGCAATGTATTTTAATCAGTTGTTTTTGACACTTCAATTACACAAAAGAGGGACAAAAAGTTGGGTTGTTATATTTGTTTAGTGTGCCTGAAAAAATACATAGGAATCAGTGTTGCCGATTTCTGTATAATTATCCAAAAACAAGACAATTTTAAATTTCTTGAATACATTTTGGATAACGAAATTTCTGTGTAATTTCAATGGAACCTAATTTCACAAATCACAGAGCTAATACAAAATAAATATACTTTTTTATGTAAATATTTTTATTAAAATTAATAAATTTTTAAAACATTTACCTTCCTGTGTAATTTTTTAAATTTGGATAATTTCAAGGCTTTGGTTGATACAGATAGGAATATAAAAATTTGACAGTACCACGAGGTATGTCAATAATAAAATTAATTTTTACTATGGTTATAATGTTGAGTAAAAAATCAATTAAAATTGTCACGACTACGTGACAGCTATTATTTTCGCAGTTCACATATAGTATGTACTATAAAAGCTTCTATAAAAACACTTCATTTATTTCACTTTATTTAATAAAACTATTTGATTAAGGCAAATAAAAGCACATTGAAAAAAAATGATTTCTTTGAACATTGTAAATTCGGGTAAGATAATATTGAAAGCAGACTTCCAAGTTTAATAAATGTTTTCCTTTTCTTTCTAAATATTTTACAGTTTTTACCATTTTGCTAATTTTAATAGTGTTAGCATCACCTTTGGACCGTAGAACTCTTTTAGCTGATGGTAAATAAACAGTCATCTGCATATGTTACCGAAATGAATTTGAAATAAAAATTGATTGCGCTTTTTTCAAAATAAAGACGATTTTATTTTTATTATTTTTTCAAATAGTTAATTCACAATTAAAAAAAGAAGGAAATGATTTATTGGGACACAAATATCAGTTTGTTTTTGTTTTAAAAACTTCATTTTTAAATTGAAATTATATTTCTTCTTCAAAACTTAGTTTTGCTTTGAGATTTTGGGATTTTACATTTTTATTTATGTATTTATTTATTGGTTTGGACATTCATTGGGTGTTGGTTTCTTTTTGATGGTTCTGTGTTCTTTTTCGTCGCCAGACTCATCGTCCTCCTCCTCCTCTTCGCCATCGAAGGAATCATCGTCCTCGTCTTCATCATCAATAACATCACCAGTATAATACAAAACGGCTTTAGGAATGATTCTTGCACGCAAGAAATGACCAATTTCAAAATCAGTGGCCAAAAGCTAAGCAATTAAAGAAAAATTAAAATCATTTAAAGGCCTAATAAGAGTTTGTTTTATTATTGAATAAACTTACACCTTGGGAATCTTCATCCATTTCTTCCTTATCTTCTGGTACTTCAGGGGGATTGAAGAAATTAAAGAAAGAATCATTGGGCACCTGCTTAACAATGGTTCTAACAGCGCCACGCTCCTTATGTTTTTGCTTTTTCCTAATGGTTTTCACTGTCAAGTTCATTTTCTTTTCCCAGTTAATGTTGCAACCTTTGCATTTGTAAATCTCGGGACCCTCAAAACCGAAGGGATTATCTTCATCTACAGCTGACTTTAAGAAGTATTGCTTGGTAAGCACTTTATTGGTGAAGTAATCGTTTTTATCAAAGTGGAATTCCAATGTATAAGAATGCTAAAGGGAAATTAAACGAATTGACATGTTTTCATAAGAACGACAAAATATAAGGGAAATGAAACAACACACCTCATCATCGTATTTAATAGTAATATCTGTAAGTTTCTGTAAAACAGGTTCATCATGCTCTTGCACCATTTCAGACAGTATTTCCGTATTGCGGAAGATGGTCAACCAGAAATTAGGTATGCCCTTTGTATCCTCTGGGATCTCCTTGACCTTTGTCAACAGTTTACTAAAATCGGGTAAGTCTTCACTGTTTTCGTCGGCTGGCTCTGGTTTCCATTTAGGCTCTTCCTTTTCTGGTTCTACCTCACCAGTTACAATTGCTTTTCTTTTCTCAAACAGAGGTTGATACTTTTCTTGGTATTTCTTTTCCAATTTATAAACTTCATCGAAAAATTCAGCTTCAAGCTCTAAATGTTCCAATTGAAGATTCTTTAAGACAGTGATGCGATTTTGCAATGGAGCTGGCAGACTTTTTACCATTTCTTGGAGAAATTGACGACGTAATATAGCATTCATATAAGCAGGCCTACGATTTAAAATTAAAACTTTTAATTAATTTCTAGCGACTCAAAATTACAAAGTAAGCAACTATTTTATATTAACAACTCTCTTCAAATACGTTTTTTGTAAGTTATAAATTTTCTGACCAAATTAAATTTACCCTTGTATGATAATTTCTTAATTTTATTTAAATATAAATTTCAATTTTAAAAATTTAAACGAAAATTAATTTCAGTTTTCCCAATAAACCATAGAACGATACGATAGCGAAAACGATATCATCTTACATGCAGATTATAATAACATATAGTATTGCTGAAAACGATATTATTGTGATATCTAAATTTCCAAAATTTCCTTCTAAAAAAATAATAAACGAGAGAAGAAGGTATAGTCGGTCAAGACCGACCTATTGATACCCTACACCATTTCCTATATGTACCAAAATTCGAAAAGCAGCCAATTATGTACCTATACTTGTATTACGTGGAAAATAAAAACATACTATTGCAGAATATTACGATGATACAAAGATTCACATGTATTTATGCACTTTTTGGTGATTCCCGAAATTGGGTCTTACATGGAAGCTATGGTCAATTATGGACCAATCTTAATGACATTTTGCAGGGTCACTTATACTTATATAAATATTATATGTGTCGAATATTACATTAATATTAACATTTTTANNTTATGCACGTCAAAGTGATTTTCGAAAGAGTGGTTCATATGGGAGCTATGGTAAATTTTAGACCGATCTTGATGAAATTTAGCACATAGATTTATGCATACATAAAACTTATTTGTGTCAAATTTCATTAAAATATTTAAATGTTTAAGGCATGTTTAAGTGTTAAAACTGTATTCCGGGAGAACATTTGTATGGGGGCTATGTGAAATAATGAGCCGATCATGTGTAGGTATATATATATATATATATATACAAAGCCAGATAGGGCAAAATTTTAAATATGTATTACTTACTGAACAATAATAAATATAAAATATATAGAGATACAATAACAAAAAGGAAATTATTAGAAAAAAACTTAACAATAATGCTATTGGCTCCCCAGCCATAATGCAAGCAAACAATAAAATAAATATTTCAGTTAATTCCAAAGGCAAGGAAAACAAGTATAATTTATTGAGTATAGTAACACAAAGCCTTCAAGGCCAAAATATAAATATGTATTACACAGTAATAATAATCTTGAGTGTTATAGGTCCAATTAGTGGAAAAATATCAAAGAAATAGAGCATTCGTTTTTTATATTTGATGAAATTAAAAACAATCTTTCTCGAAACGTTATATGCACCAGTAATCTTTGGAAATAAAATTAGGTCAGCAAAGTAATTTAAGAGTTAGAAACGAAAAGCATTATCATAATGCAATAATACCCTTAGATCATAAGGTAAATAGTTCCAATATCGAACAATCCTCACAACGGAGGATCTTTCGAAGCGCAATCTATAAATCCTAGGAATAAAGATTTGTTAATTCCTAGTAGATCTTAAGAATTCAAACTTATTAACCAAACTAAATGAAAAGTCTCTCTTATTGACACTGTGAAATAATATAAGATTACGACATTTAACAGAACTGAGAAATGAACAAAAATGAAATATGACCCCAACGTTTAACATTGAAGACAAATCTCACAATCCTATTCACAATTCATAGAAGAACCAGATATTACTTCAAGGCAATA
>MINK01012241.1:0-10233 GCA_001735545.1 Phormia regina
TATTTAAACATTTTTGTATGAAATCATATATATGAAAAATCCAAACATTTAGTTATTTAATCATTATAAATCATTATAAATTTGAAGCATGAGTTTTTGTGTTTTTTGTTCAATGTTCATTTAATGAAAAACTAATGTTGTTATTACAATGAAATTTAGCACATGGCTACCGAGCATGGTGACAAAAGTAGACAAATTAACGGAATTAATCTTTTTTCGAGATATCCAAAGTTATATTATGTTATATATAGGTTTTTACTCTCAAATTAAAGATTTTTCCATACAATGTAAATTTTTTTAAATCACTCAATTTTCTTCAACACAAATTGAATTTATTCGAAACAAATTAATTTATTTTCAACACAAATTAACACTTTTTATGTCATATTAAATATTTTTAATTTTATATTCATTTTTTTTTTTATTTTGAATTAACTTTTTTTTACTTCAAATTAATTAATTATTATTCTTATACAATAAATTAAGATAAAGATTTTAACTATCATTAAGTCTTATATTTTATTTTATATTCATTGCAACGGTTCTCCAATGCAGCTAATGACAAACACATGGTCATATCAACTTAATAATTATTGCAGTCAGATGGTGTTACCGATTCCACGGATTTTTAATTATGGCTACCAGGTCCATATTAATATCTGGAGCGGCTAGCAAATTTCGAGCACACAGTTTAGTTTTTGAAAACAGCGCTGTGGTTCATATTGTTTGCTACTGAACACATTAAGAACAGCAACCAAATGTAGTTGTATTCGATTACTCGTCCTGTTTTGTACAAAACGATTCAAAATTCAAGAAATGCTGAAACTAGGCATTGGTTACAGTGTTTATACATTTAAAAAGGGTTACCGGCTTAACAACAGATAAATATTTTAATAAAAAAGGTTATTTAGTCACCTATATTTCCTAGATCTGATCGGAGATGAATATCTTTTAAGCTTTTTGAATTTAATTTAAAAATGAATTTGAAATAAATTGAATTTCAAAAGAAAATAAAAAAAGAAAATAATTTAATTTAAAATGAAAAAGAGTGTAATAAAATTTAACTTGCTTGGAAAAATATTTAATTTGTAATGAAAAATCGTGAATTTGAAGCTAAAATATAGGCTTTTATATTATGTTATATATATTATATTATTATTAAAAATTATTAACAATAAAAATTTAACACGATATAAAAATAGATTTGTCAACTTAGATGGATGAGATTTCAGTTTCAAAGATTTTAATAAAATAATATGCAATTTAAAATGAACTAATAACATCTTTGAACTACATAACTTTTAGTACAAAATGCTACTGGTGTAGCCAGACCATATTAGCTAAGAATGTGACATGAAAACCAATTTATCCTCACAACTATCCTTGTGGTAGTTTTATCATTCTGGCTTTTTCACAGAACAAAGTTTCTAACAAAATTTTAGGATGGTACCTTGAATTTCAAGTCTCTAGCTAAAATTATAAATAAATGAAATTTACATTTAAATCTGCAATTGTTCCGGCCAGACCAGTTTGTAAGACGATTGGTTAATGGCGAAACTGATTCTGTTAATTTGCTAAAATATATACGATTCAATGTTACTTATTGGTTTACAAGAAATTATGTTTAAAAAAATTAGATCTATGTCGGTATAATTACGAAGAATTTAACACATTTCATTGCCTATGATCTTTATAACTATTTCTCAATTTCTGCTCCAATTCATAAAATTAAACACATTTTAATGCGTGATGTATGACAGTTACCAAAAGATTAATTTCAACATCTTACTTTGTGCTGCCGTCATGATGTTTCCGACATTCTGTGTCTTCACCTATAATAAGGCCTGTTGTTATGATATTTCCTGGTTTCTGTTTAAAATTTGAAAATGGCATCAAGAGTTAAATTGTGCTCAATTTTACTTTTTTGCAATTCCTTTCTAAAAGGCTCCACTAAATCGGCCCGGGACGATAACTTCACGCTCCTTCTCCATCAAAGGATACTCACCATACTTTAGCGATACATTCGTTATAATTTTTGTTTTTTTTATTTCTTTAAAGTACAGATTGACGATTTTGGTATTCCATATTTAATGGAAATTTCATTGAGTCTTGTACCTTTGCCACAGTCATTTAACATTTTTATTTTTTCATTCAATGAAATTCGTTTTTTGTTTCCCATATTGTATACTCACGTTAATACTTGCACTCTTAAAAACACAATGAAAAAGATCAAAACACATATAAATATGTGTAATCATTGAAATAAGGTAACGGTACTCCAACGTTTTTTCTTTTGTTTTTATAACTAAGATTATTCGGTTAATCAACTAATTTGTCAATAATCGGTATAATTGACTTCGAGTATTTATTTGTCGAATGAACCTCAATGTCAGCGTGAGTGAGATTTATGCAAAGTTTACGTCATGCTACTTTTCATCATCAGAAAATCTTAACTTATACAAAACTGAAACTTCCTTCCTCTTTGAAAACTAAAATTTCCAAAGGAAAAAACTTTACACGTTTACAGGTTTTCAAATAAAGCCAGAAAACAAATTCAGTAACAATACATATTCATTACATTATTTTTTTGTTGTTTTTTATTGAAACATTTAAATTAAAAAAAAAAGGAAAAAACCGAACAAACAAATAATAGTATCCCAACAAACCAAATGATTTCGTAATAACAACGTTTTCTTAGAATTCTCGAATTTGTTGAGAAGTGTATGCAAGCTTTGCACCATATGAACATTTGTGAACATATAAAATTGATATTTATTGATCGCAGGGTCAAAGATTTTTATTTATCCTACACACACAATCTTTTTATTACTACACAAATTATAATAGTTCTGTTCGCGTACCTGATATTTTGTGATAATTATGACAAAATGTTGATGGAAGTTGCTAAATCGTGTTAGTTAACTTGCAATTGAGAGCAAGAAGGATACAAAATTTGACAGTTCATGAAAGATGCCATTTTAAGGATTTTAAGATAAAAATAATACTTTAATAAACCAACTTTTAATTTAATGTTATTAATAAATACTATTTAATATTAGTGACATTTTAATTTTTAATTTCTTAATAGAAAAGAACAAAATTGATTTGTTTTTATTTTTATACATGGATTGTTTTTTTTTTTTTTTTTAATTTTATGATAGGACATTATAAAAACCTACGAATTTTTGCAAACATTCTTTAAAATTTTTTTCAATTTGAGATTAAATTTACTCTGTCAAAAAAATTGATGGATAAATCTAGATGGAAAGTACGCAATCCGTATTGCGTAAAATATTAATTTGGTATTTGTATATATTTAAAATTATTTAAATTTTGTATAGAATTTATGTACGTTGAAATGTGTGTAGAACCTCTGTATTTTTAATGAATTATGAATGAAATGAAAGATAGGATTTTTAGTTTTATTTCGAATAATATAACTTTATTAGAATTCAGGAACCTTACAAGTTGAAAGTGTGAAGACTAAGAAGCCTTAAACAAAAACTCCGTAGTCAAAAACGGAAATATGGCAGCTATTTGACAAGTTTTTTTTTTTTTTTTTTTTTGAAATTTGAGTAAAAGATATATATATAACAAACAATTTTGATAACTATTTAAAAGTAAATTAAAGCGAAAAACAAAATATGCGTTATTTTGTATTTGACCTTAACAAAGTGGTTGTCGGATGAAGAGTTTACATGAGAACAATGGTCTACTATAGATTAACATTCATCTAAGTTGGCATATAGATTTTTACCTTTAGACAAACTACGTTATTGTTATGAACTAAAAATAAATATTTTTAATTTTAATAAAATTTTTAAATTATTGAATACACAATATTAGTAACAATTAAAACAGATCTTTTGTCGTTGAATGTTTGTAAGACATTAATTTTATTTGTAATTTTAAAAACCTAAAGAACTAATAATGAATTTCTTAAAACTAACTAGACTAAATAATTTTCTGAACTTTCTATTGTAATAATTCTCATCACACTTAAGTGTGAAAGATAAGGTTTTTTATACATGAATGCAAGACTAACGAATTCAAATGTTAACAATCATAAAATTATTAAGATCTAATGATTTGTCATAATGCATATTGTAATTAAAATTTAATATAACACTTAAAAAAGACATGAAAAAGTATTAAAATTTTACTTATCTATTTAAATTAAAATTCTGCCGAGAGCCAAATATCCCAGCAAAAACTTTTTGGTTTTCGGTAATGACAACTACTTATTAAAGTACTTNNTAAGTACTCAATAGTATAATTGTAGAGTAAGTTACAATCACATGGATCAGTTGTCTAGAGCGCAGGATTAGCAACCAGAAGATTGCCGGTTCAACCCCATTCTTATGCTATTCGTTTTTTTAACAAAATGTTTTAAACATATATGTTATGCTAAAACAAGTTTTTTAGCTTTAAATATTAAGTGAGAAAGCAAAGTTTTTGCTGGGATATTATCGGCACCAGACAAGAAAAAACACATTTTAGGCGATCAGGATCACGCTTCGGCCTTCCACTATGTCTTAGATTTTCTTTCATCAGTATTTGCTGGTCATTGCTGCTTATGCTGATTGTAGTTGTTGCTGTTTGATGTGGTAGTATTGCGCTCATAATTACTAGGTACTGTCGCTAAATTATCCATCTATCTATTATGAACCACTGTTGGTTGCTCTTAAATCAACTTCCATTGGTTCTGGTGTGGGTTCTTTTGCCTCCTGCATGTCCGATGCATACGCTTCCCTACTTTCTTTGTTACATTTTCAACAAACTTTATTTCTTGTATTTTCATGTGATTTTCTGATACTCTGGCACTTTCTCTGTTTGATCAACGTAAGAGTTTACAGATTTCTTGGTGACATTGGTTTTATTTTGATTCTGCAGCTTCTTAACTTTCGGTAGAATCAATAAACGGTTTTAAAATAGCATTCGTTTTATCTTCTTCTGGCTTTTGCTTTAATTTTTGCTGATATACGCTTTGAAGACTCATCTATGCGTTCTCCTATAGCACTTAAATATGCTTCGTCTGCGCCATTTGCCACCACATTTTACGAGAAATTTCGGAACCTCCAAGGTTAAACATATTTTTTATTTGTTCATATTTCGTTTTTATAAAATGCTTTTTAATCTTCCTTTTCAACAGAGATTTCTTAAAGAAAATAATATAGATCCATTAAAAGAAGGTTGTTTGTTAGTCAAATTACTTACTATTTATCTTCTTTTAACCAATTTCTTTTTTCCATAAGTATTATCCAAGTGATATTAAGTTTAAGATCCAAGTGATATTAAGTTTCTTTTATACTTTGTTCTTTTTTGGTTTATTTATTTATTTATTTATTTATTTATTTATTTATTTATTTATTTATTTATTTATTTAATTAATTTTCATTTTTATAATATTGAAATGTCAACACTATTATAACGATTTTTTTCTTTTAAGACAACCGAATTAGATTCCACAATAAATATATGTAATAAAGTGTTGTTGTATCTAAATATTCAGTTCTAGATTATCATATCTGTTATTGAACGACTTTCTATTGATTGCTGCAATTAAAATATTCGATACAAAACTGATTATAAAAGTACTAAATATGGTTAACTTTCCTATACCTATTATAAAATTAATATGGTGGTAAACAATATCCAACCAATCTTTTTTCTGTGTGACCTCTTGATGTGAATATTTTTTCAATGTTTTGACCCTAAAAATAGGTTCATTAAAACAACGTATTGTCATGTATTAATATTAAAATTCAATATAAAATATTTAATCAGCCAAAAAAAAAACATAATAATAATAATTCCATTGATTTCTATAAACCCATATTTTGTTCCGATGAAACTATACATTGAAAATAAATGGCTTGTTCTGCATTTTTAGTTTTTATTTTAAATGAAATATATAAGCAAAATTTAAATATAATGTTCTTAATATAGATGCTATAAATATACAACATACATACATAGTTTGTATTACATTCACAGATGTGAACTTTTTGCTTTGTTATTAAACATCCATTATTTTTAAAAAATGGCTTATAAATAAAATTTTTAAAATTCGTTTAATGACTTAAAATGTTTTGATGTTTTCAATTTTTTGTCTATAGAAATTCATTTATTTTCATAAAATGTTCCCGATAATTACAAAGAATAGCATGGTGTAGCATCCAATCCACAGACTATAACAGACAAGAATCTGCTGGTTTTAATAACAGGACGAACTAAAATTTTTTAAAAATTATGTCAAATCGTAGTGATTAATTAAAAAGTTGATGTTGAAAAAGTAGTGTATAATTAGAAAAGTTCTTTAATCTAAACCAACAATATAACAAAAGAATATTCAGTATGTTTTTGGATTCGTGTTCATTGATAATTTTTATAAAAATAATAAATTTTTTTTAATATTAACAATAATTTATATTTTTATTTAAAATAAAAAATTTCTACGACTACGGTTTTTATTTCCAAACACTTTTAGTTCCCGGGAAAATATTTTGGGGAATTCAATATTTGTTTCTGTTTTACATTTGTATAAAATAATGCATATGCATGTAACATTTGTTGGCAACACTAATTTATAAAATTGAAATATACTTTGTGATTTGATATATTTAAATTATCGTAGTAATATTCCTTTGTAATTATTAATAAATGTTTTGGTAAAAACTACATTTTAAAAAAAGACGAAAGTTTAGTCTGTTAGATCAGAAGTGGGATTAGAAACCAAAACGAAATTGATTATGAAAAAACTATCAACATTAAAAGTGGAAGAGCTGACACAGCTATTACGTGAACGAGAATTACCAAGTACTGGTACTAAAGCAGAGCTTGTGCAACGTCTCTCAAGTTTCCTGGGTACTGACGAAATTGGTGATAACGGTGAGGATAGTGATGTGTTTGAGGAAACGTCCTCAACAATCCTTTCCAGAAGTAGTCAATACGCAAACGTAACTGTGGTGCCACAAAACAACGACAACGTAATGAACTTGCAAAGGCAAGTTGACGAATTAAAGCAAATGTTGGAAAATGCCACGAGTGTTATTCAAACGTATACTCAAGGACAAACTCTCCAACAAAATATTTCACGAAACGTACAAGCAGACATGCAACGACCAAATGTTAATAATAACGTAAATACAACATCCAACATATACCCAATTTCACGATCAACAAATAATTGTTCCGTCCGAGAAATTGCCGAAACAATTCCAGAGTTTGACCCAACTAATGAATGTTCATTATCCGTAGAACAATTTTTGGAGCGAGTTGAAAGTGCGATACAAGCTTACCAATGGGATGAGAAATGTTTACTTCTTGCTGTTTATAGCAGAATGAAAGGTGCTGCCCGTTTATGGTTAGATTCTATTCAGATTTTACATTCAAATTGGAACGATTTTGCTGTAGAACTTAAGAAAGAGTTTGCATCTTCATAGGATGAAGCTGAAGTACATTTCAAAATGATTAGTGCGGTACGAAAGAACGAGGAGAAAGTAACGGATTACTGTTTCCGTATATGCGCGTTAGGTAAACGGTATAAATTGAGTGAAAAGGCAATCGTTAAATACATTCGAGAAGGACTACAAAATCGTGAAATTCAGGTTGCTATAGCAACCACGCGAAAAATGAAATTGAATGCAAACAGAACGTAACGGTGCGGAATATGTTTTGTTTTAACGATGACATTTTTAAAATAAAAGTAAATTTGAACGATAACTTATTAAGTGCTTTCATAGATACAGGAAGTCAGTGTAGTTTAATAAAAAAATCAGTTTGTGAAGATTTAATTTCTGAACGAATTAAATGTAATATGAGAATTTCTGGTATTTGAGGTGGTATACGTGTCGCGAACGAAAAGATTACCTTGAATTTGACAATAAACGGAATCGAAATACCTGTTGTATTATATTTAATCAATGATGAACTTTTGTTAACGGATGTTCTACTTGGACAAGTAATGAAATGAAAATTAATTTGATGAATTCTAAGATTGTAAAACAGTCGCCGTATCGTGTTCCAGAAGCAAAGAAAGCTACAATTGCAAGTATGGTACAAGAACTTTTAGAAAACGACATAATTACTACTTCGAATTCAGAATATGCAAGTCCTGTTATGCTAGAAAAAAAGAAAAATGGTAGTGAACGACTTTGTATCAATTATAGACAACTGAATCAATTGATGGTGAAGCAAAACTTCCCAACTCCAAATATAGAAGAATGCCTTCAAGAAGCAAAGAAATATAAGTATTTCACGACTCTAGATTTAAACAGCGGTTATTATCAAGTTTTAATTGATCCCGAATCTCGTAAATATACAGCATTTGTCACCACTGATGGACTCTTTGAACGCATGCCATTCGGTTTGAAAAATGCTTTTCAAAGGTTAATGGCTAAAATTCAAGAACGTGTGGGTAAGGAAAACATGATGCATTATATGGACGACATACTTATTGGCAGTAATACGCATGAAGAAATGTTAAATAAGCTTAGGAAAGTTTTAAAAGTATTACATAAAGCAAATTTAACTATAAACATACAGAAGTGTTAATTTTTTAAAACTACTATTGAATTCTTACGTCATCAGTTGACTCCAGAAGGTATTTGTCCTGGTAAAATAAAATCTGCTGCAATAGAAACTTTTAAACGTCCTGAGAATATAAATGAAGTTCGAAAATTTCTAGGTTTGAGTGGATATTTCCGTAAATTTATTCCAAGATACTCAATAATTTCAGAACCTCTAAGAAAACTTTTACAAAAAGATCAACATTTTGTTTGGACAGATCAACAAGAAACAGCATTCAATGAACTAAAGACGAAATTATGACAGGTTTTCGACTGGAAGCTGAACACGAGATTCATACTGATGCGAGTTCCATAGGTCTGGCTGGTCTGTTGTTACAACAAGAAGATGGTAAATTAAGACCTGTAGCATATTATAGCCGTTCAACAAGCCCAACTGAAAAACTGGAAACGTTAGCCGTTGTAGAAACATTGGAAAGGTTTCGTTATTATATCTATGGTAAACAAGAAAAAATTGTCACAGATTGCAGTGCTGTAAAATCTGCTATGACAAAACGTGAAATAGTAAATAAAATCCAAAACAAAGAGAAGATGTATACGAAAGATTACTATTTAGAGAACGGTAGATTATTTCGAAAATGCAATGATAGAAAATTATGGGTTGTTCCAAAAACTCTACGCTGGAGAGTAGTTGAAGATTGTCATGATAAAAATGGCCACTTTGCTGTCGATAAAACTATTGAAAAGCTTTTGAGTTACGTATGGTTTCCTAGAATGAGAAATTTCGTCAAGTCTTACATCAAATCCTGTATTCAGTGTGCTTACAACAAAAACAAAAGCGGTCGTATTGAAGGTGAATACCATTTCAATGATATTGAACCTGTCCCGTTTGACACAATTCATTTGGATCATTTAGGACCATTTCCAAAAAGCAGTAAACGTAATGAACACATTTTAGTTGTCGTTGATTCATTCACTAAATTTACATTAATTAGAGCTGTAAAAAGTACTGCTACGAAACATGTAATATGTATTTTAAATGAGTTTTCAAGTTATTTTGGCGTTCCGAGGCGTATAATCACGGATAGAGGAACTTCGTTTACGTCAAATGAATTTAAGAAGTATTGTTCTGATAATGATATTAAACATGTACTAAATGCGGTAAGAACACCAAGAGCTAATGGTCATGCAGAAAGAACAAATCGAACGTTACTTTCAATGTTTTTGGCTACTACGAACAATGATAAGCGTTGGGATGAACATTTGATGAATATTCAATGGTCTTTAAATACAATGAAAAATAAAACTTCTGGTAAAAGTCCCCATGAACTACTATTTTGTTATTCTCCACGAGATATTTTGCAGAACAAGATTCTATTAGCGGTACATACCAACTATCATCTTAATGAAGACGATATGAAAGAAATTAGACAAACTGCTTCTGAAAATATTAATATAAAACGAAAGCAAGCAAAAGAACGTTTTGATAAAGAACACTCTAATCCTCATAAATACAATGTTGGTGAACTTGTTCTTGTTGAAAATGAAGCCTCAAGTACTGGTATGTCCCTAAAATTAGAACCACGTTACAAAGGCCCATTTATTATTACCAAAGTTCTGGATAACGACAGATATGTCATCGAAGACCTTCCAAGTTCGAAAAGAACGTCTCGTCATTATTCCTCTGTTTATGCCTCAGACAAAT